>JARHVA010007969.1:195000-505000 GCA_037957365.1 Torreya grandis | reverse complement strand
GATGCTTTCTTACAAAAACCTATTGATTCTCAATCTCTTTGAGTGCATACTTTAAAAGGTGCACTAAAAAAGGGGTCAATAAACCATTGGTGCTTCACAATTTTTTTGTCCCCTATACCACTACTTAAAATCAACACAACCATCTCTTATACACTTTCTTAAGTGTTTCCTCCTCCCTTACACACTTTTCCAAGCAATTCACTACCTTATATAGCCGTATCTAAGCCAAAAAATCTTTTTGACATTTACTTAATAATGTCAACCTCAACTGACCCTATACTTAAATTATATTTGCACATTATGGGACTTTTTTAGCCTTGGCCAACCTATTTTGAGACCTAACTTACTTTTATTAATTAAAAATACAGTGTCACTTAGGGATCACACTATCTACTAAAATTTTGGATGGGTTTAGGTTTAGATTCAACTATATATACACATCTTTTTCATCATTTTAGAGAGCTAGTAAGAATAAATTCATATATTTTGCTTCTAATTATCCACCATTATACTTGAGGAGCATTGCTTAGGGTTTTAATACTACACTTGGAGATATAGACCTTGTCTTATGGAGAAGTCTTTTGGATGAATGGAGAAGTTGTGTAGCATAAATTTGACTTATCTTTGTTATCCTTAAATACCAAAATAGCCTCTTATGAAGCACCTCATCCGAAGGAGAGATCTAGGCTCAAGAGGTTCATATTCAAAGGTAAGTATTCTTAAATTTGTACCTCATTTGATAAAATAGATAGATTTTTATTTGTATCTTATATGATTCTCTATCCCATGCAGTAGCTTATATAAATTTGACAACTAAGCATCTTAAAAATTACTAAGGTTCATCCTTACCTTCTCTATCATTTATTTTTTTCATTTACAGTCTTTTTTTTATAATTTGTAGTCCATAAAATTGTAATCATATAACAAACTAGGTCGACTAGCTCAACACATTTCTATATTTTGATTCTCTCTAGAAGACTCGGTCAACCTTTTTGAATATGCTACTATAGATATTGCTTCCATAGACAATAGTAACCTTGGTGACTTTGTTATATATTGTTTACATATAGTGTCACTTGAACCAACTATATACTCTTCTTAGATAAAATAATTAACCTATCTTTCTAGTAAGTAATTCACTTATCATTTACATTACTTACATGCTTAGATTAAAAACATAGATTAATTAGGTGGTTTTAAATGCACTAATTTAGTCACACTATTTTTCTCTTTTAAACACACTTATAAACCAATTAACAAAAAAACATTAAACATTTTCTTCCCAAGGTCTACCTACTTAGATTTCATCAGTAAGGGGGAACCTGACTTGGTTTTCTAGCCAAGTATAAACATGTGGTTGATGGTTATATATTGTCAAAGCACTTGATACCCTTATCCATATGGGATTGTGAAGTGAGGGGTTAGGACTCAATAGCAAGTTAGTACCATCACTAATATAGATCCATTTCAACATAAACTACTTGAAACTATCCATAGATTACTTTCTAGTTTCATCTTATAGCCAACTCCCTATCACAATAATTTCAAAATTTATTATAACTTAATAGAAGAATGACCAATTAGCTTAGCATTTACACTTAAGTTTTGTTACCTGATCTTTGATCATTGTATTTTGTATTACAAAACTTGTACTAGCCAATGTTAGTACGAGGTTTGTGTTGTATGATACAATTAGATTAAAAACATTGATCTAATTTCTTGTGAATTTCACTATATTTACTTAGCTATTATCTTGAAAAAAATCCCTATTTTCATAACACAATCATCCCTATCAATATATTCTTGTACAGACTATTAGTTTTGCTTACCTTTAGTATATAGTCACCATATATGACTATGTATATTTTTCATATGTTTAATTTTTCCCTCTATAGTACATAGCCAACTTGTATGACTGTGTTCTTTTTTCCCAATTCTATTTCTTGTCTTAGAAAACACTATTGATTGGTTCAATTTTTTATCTTACAAGTTGATCCTTATTTGTATAAAATTTTTAGCCTCTTTTATTCATCATGAATATCCTATTTTTGGATAATACAGAGTTAAATAAAAAAAACATGATGAGTTTTACCAACCCTAATAAGTTTCCCAAGACACAGCTTATGCCACCCACCATCAATGAAAGTAATCTCCATTTTACAACTCACTCTATGAGATATAAGACTCCTCCTCATTCACACTTAGTTGGAAATCCTTTGTTCTCACTAGAATATGATCATGATTTAGAGTACATAACTAAAATGTTATTTTTCATCAATGAATTTCTTGAACATAAAGGAAATGACCTTTCAGCCATTTATAATCTCATGATAGGTCCTCATATAAAATTACCTTCTTCACCCTCCCCTACCTTTTCTAATGTATCTAGGGGAACCACTCTATTTGCATTTTAACCTTTTCCTTATATTATGTCTCCTTCACACACCATGAAATCTTGCTCCATGACTTTGTCAACCTCTATGCCAAGTATTTCTACCAATATGGTAGGTTTAACTTCTAGTGGGCCTCTTAAAAAGACCCATCCCCTTAACCATGATACTAGTGCATATTTTGATAATAATTATTCTCATGCCAATAATTCTTCTATTTGTACCAATGCTACTCATGCCACTAGTGCATAACATGCTACTACTCATAGTGTAAAATAAGTATTTGATACTAACTATAATACATCACATATTGCACACACTAGTCAAAATGTTACCCAAACTAACCAACTCCTATTACAAACACTTAGTCAAATGAATAACTTCCAAACCAATAATGAATATTAGATGATGTAGTTATAAAACCATCTGATTCATATTCAAGTACAACCTCAGTAGGTTTTAAGGGAAGCATAGAATCTAAATGCCCCCTCACCCCCCTTTAGGGATTTACATGATAACCTTATCCCAAAACTAACCATCATTAATAAAATAATCAAACATATATAAAATGAACCTCTTATACCTCAAAATGCTAATATTGACAGAGGAGGTATCATACCCACCATCACCTATAATGGATCCATCAATCTCACATTGCATTTTAAAACATTTGGTAACCTTTACAAATATTGGGTAAAAATTAACACCTTTGATACAAAAACTATTAGCTAAAAAAATCCCAAGGGATACTTTAGATTGTTACAATCAATTAAAACCCCATTCTATCACTAGCCTCGAAGACATGGTTAACTCACTAGTCCAAGAATTTCAAAATTGTGATCTTCTTGAGAAAAGCTTAGCCCACTTTATAAATTGCAAACAACTTGGAACTTAAATGACCCGAGCCTTCATCAAATTATGGAATAAATTATATAAAAAATATGATAAAAATATGGTATATGACAACCTATTCCATGTATTCACTAATTATCTATAACCCAAATTACAATATCAGGGTAGGACTCTTTCCAAGAACCTTGGAAGAAGCCCTCAATTAAGATAAATGACAATACCTCCTCATGCATCAATTTGAACCATCCCAACCTACAATGTCCACTCATATGCTCATTGAAAAAAAAACCCTTCATGCAACTAATCATGGTGTTACCAACACTTATGAGACTATTCATATCATTCAAGTAATTATTCCAAAAAATGATATGGAGCATGCTCCCATATAAGCAACACTCTTATTCCAACATTTTATCAACCCAACCACACTAATGTGCACAAAACATTATACCTAGCAGAGCTTCAAAAATGTCTTCTAAGACCTCTGCCATGATATCTTGACCTCACTCATCCTATCAAATCATGTTATGATCCAAATAATTTTTTTGGTTTCATTCAAGTTGGGGCCACTCTCATGAGAATTGTAGACAAATATGTAATATTTTTATGTATTTTATTATTGGTCTAAAATTTGATCATGAAACCCTTATTCAAAAGTGTCAACAAGAATATGAAAAATATTTTAAAGTCTATGAAACACAAAATAAAAACCAAACTTTAAACCAAGCTAATGCTCATCTTGTTATTTATAAAGATCCTCTTCCCAACCACCAAGATAACATCAACAAGACTAATCCTTATAAAACCAATGTTGAAAGCATTTTAGACCTCACAACTAATATAGAAAATGTGGTTAATATGACTAACATGAGATGATTAGTTTCTTTTATTGACTCAAATCCAACACCTACACATCACCCCTCTTAATAGTTCTACATCATTTAAGACAATTACCCATCCCATATAAAGGAATTAGGGAAAGAGAAGATTATAACCATTCAAACACCACTCTAAAAAACATAACTTGATTATACTTATCATACTATCTCTAATATTTCCCAAAGATCCACACAAAAAGACCACATTATCCAAACTTCCAATATTATTTCTTCAACCCCACCACAACAAATACCTTAACCAACCATAACATAAACTAAAGTAAATAAACCCATTTGTAATCAACTGAAACCAACTACACCCTATCAACATAAGTTTAGTTTCACTTCCAACCCTCCTTAGGAACTCTTATAAAATTATGTACCTACATATATCAATCTTCCCATGGGTTATGATGAATGGGATCCCATTGTATAAATTTATCATCCCCATATCAAATACCTTTCCTATAATTAATGAAAACTTCTACCCATCATAGAAACCACCTAATGTAATTTTTATTCTAAATGAACATATCTCATCCTTTAGTATGATATGAAGCTACCTAGACAGTATAATTCAACAATGTGAATAGATTTTCATCCATGTTGATGAAATAATGGAAAATTATCTTTCACTTAAGTTACCTATTACTTCCATGATTCTTAATGAGATAATTCTTTTTGTAGATGATCCTCCACTATTTATTAGCTTCCAAATTTGTGATATCTAAGTAAATCACACCTTAATTTATGAAGGTTCAGGTACTTACATTGCCTACCTTGATTTCATTAAGATACTTGGATATTTTTAGTGCCTCAAATATACACATAGCACATGTAAAGGATATATAAGGCAAATGCTTCCTCTAGGTTATGTTTGGCTTCCCATTACCATTCTTCCTATCACCATCTACATGAAATTATTATCTTTAACTTTTTTCATTCTTAAAACATCTTATTTGGTTGACCTTGGACTCATCATATGAGATAAATCACCTCATATGCATGCCAATGCATCAAATTCACCCATAATGAAGCTATTTACAAGATTCAAGGAGACATGAACCCTTATAATTTTGAACAATTTCAAGAACATAGTGTCTTTAAATTTCATACCCTTTAACCTTTGCATAGTATCCCATTTGAGAATCCTTATTCTTTAACTATCCAGTCCATTCCATAAGAGATTAGCATGGTCACACATTCCACCTAACCTCTTCAATCTTGATAATGATGAGCCAGATGAGATAAGCCTCAATATTAAAACCTTTATTCTATCCCCTCATATTATCACCCAACTTCCTCCTTATTTGGAACCTTGACCCCATCAACCACCTAATGATGATATACCTATTGTCTTAACCAAGACTATAAATTATATCCATCATGCATCCTCTAATGACATTATCATTCCTACATTTACCATCAACATGAATACACCTGAATATGAGGATGGCTATGCTTTAGATGACCCATTTTTATCCAAATTTATCCAAGCTAAAAATACCAAATTTCTTTGATATTGCTCTTCTTTATTTCATTATTTTCATTTTTATAGTAGCATTCCTTATTTTATAGTACCTAATACTAGTCTTCTTACTATTTATCATAGGGTAGAGATGGAGCACTCACATGGTACACCTCCAGTCATAGTAGATCCCCTTAGGAGTATGCTCATGTATCATGCCATGACAAACCCATATAACTTTCCTATATACTAGGACCTTTATAGTTTACTTATTCTAGAGATGATAACTATTATTCTTAAACCTGTTGCATGGCCAACCTCACCTTCAGATGAGCCTAGTCTATTTTATACTCCTACCTTACCCTTATATGAGCCTATTCTATTTTTATTCCTTCCCCACCTTTCCTTAGTAGCCTTCTTCCTTTACTATAGCTGGATCCAATGCCCACCCAAAGGGTCGATTAGCCTTATTCTGATATCCACTAAGTTTTTAGTCATTATACCAAATATTTCCAGTTACATCAGTGGCCCTTAGCTTTTATTTCCACTTATTCAACTAATAAGCTCCCAAAGCCTACTAACAAATGTATTTATTTCTTTCATGGGATAGATAAATACTCTTACACTCATTTCCTCAAACATATACAATATATTAACATGTTTTACCTAGTTTTTTCTCAACCTAAATATAAGGCTATACCTCCTAATAAATTACTAGAGTATATCCATAAATATGGGGGAAGTATATTATCTTTGACACTAGTTTGGTATGCATCATACCGATAGCTTTCAAGTAATCCATAAACACCTTTGTGACTTCCTATAGTCAATACCCATGTTAGTAATTCCTCCTTCCACATGTTGCACATGCAATAAGGCTTTTCCTTAATTTTAGGTTACACCTCCTTCTAACCCCATATATAATATTCCCATTCAAACATCAACTCCTCTAATTGAGAATCATATGCATAAGATCCATCATGAACATTACTCTTCATCAACTACACCTACATTTTCAATTGAGGAGATATGGAAGGAAGTCTTTACACAAATTTTAATGAATTTTGATAAAACTTTGGATTCCATTAGAATTGATCTTTGTAGAGATGTTTCAAATGTCATGGTTAATATTTATGGTTATATTTATTATTATTTATGAATATGTCATGCTGTTATTTTATATTATTCTATGTTATGATTTGGATTGGATTTGAAATCCACTTTTATATATCTTATACACTTGAATATATTTCATATTTGGTTTTACTTATCTATTTTACATAGATCATTATATTATTCTTTAGGAAATTTATATGGTTTCCTTTACTTTCATATTTACTATAGATTCTTATCATTATTTTCATGATTGCAAACTTATCTTATGAGTTTATTTCTTTCATAAATTCTTTTTCTTTTATAATGATTATTTTCTATCTTATCTCACTAAAAAATTAGATAATTATTATTGTGACTTGGTTATAAAAACATTTAATCCCGTAGTATTCTATCTATACCATATGATCAGTTAACAAACAAGACTTATCATTGTAATACTACCATATACCAATCTACTTTGGATCTCCTCTCTTCCTTTATTTTCCTTTCACATACTAAACATACATACAATTGAAAATTGAGATGAACTATTGGTTCATAGATAAGCCTAAGTGTTTAGTCAGTCATATCTTTAGATACATAGCCTCCTTTAAACTAAAGTTTAAAGCTCATTCATGTGTATCATTTATGTCATTCATTTTGGTTATTCCAAATTTGTATGGAGGAGGAATCATAAAATCCATAAAAAATTTAAAATCCACATCATTTAAACAAAATGTAACGATTCAAAAAGGCAACATACAAATTTAGAAGTCTAATCATGCCAAAAGACATGATTCATAACACATATCCTATTTCTAATAGAAGATTAAACTCCATAGTTGGCCTCATGATATAATCAATGTCCATTGGGGTGTGGTAGGATAGTAGATTGGGATAGGATAATAAAATAATATATAAGTGTTTCCTAATTTATCACACAAGTACACAATCTTCATAGTAGACCAACGACTTTTTAAGATGTCCTAAGGCCTAGTGAACAATTTGTGGGAAGGCAGGTTTAATTTTATTATTCATATAACCTTCATGAGTTGATATTAATATCTCACCTATTTTCCTATAGAACTTTTTTCTTATTTTGAATATGTATCTTTTGTATTTTGATGGTCTTTACACTATTAGTGTCTCTTCTTTGTACCTAATATGCCTCATTTTTACTAAGGTCTTCTCATAGATGCATATGACATGTTTTTTATATTCCTTTTTTAGTACAAAATTCCTAATATCCCCCCCCCCCCCATTTTTTTAGCTTATCATTCCGCCCATGTTTTTCTTTTGTGAGTTGCATTGTAAGACCATGGATAATATTAGGCTCTCCTCACAAATTACCATAATAAAACATTTCTTTATTTTTACCATTCAACTCATTGGTTTTCCCCTTGTGAGTTGTAATGTAATACCATGGACAGGACCTAACCCTCTTCACAAATTACCACATTCAAAACATGTTTTAAATCATTCCAATAGTTATTTCCACTCATTGGTGTTCCCTTTGTTAGTTGCAATGTAAGACCATGGATAGGCCCATGCCCTCCTCACAAAATATTCCAATACCTAGTTCATACTAATTTGAGATAATTTGTGTTAGATTATGATTTACATGTCATTAACATAATTCCCATATTGATTTAGTATGTTTTATGCTTATTTCATAAGCAATTCACTTTCATCTTCTTAATTTTTGATTCTGTGTATGTTTACAACCATTTTATTGAATTTATCATACTTCCCATCTTGAATTAGTATGATTCACTTGATTTGTACTTAGATTTTGTTTTTCTTTTCATTCTTCCCATCTTGATTTAGTATGATTTATTAAATTTATTATTTGTTTGTGTTTATACCATTGGTTTTCACGAGTCTTCTATTTTATTATAAATTTTCATACTTCCCAATGTGATATAGTATGATTTTTATTTTCTTTAAATTGGCAAAAATATTTACATGGTTTAAAACCATTTATTACCATTTAATTTACCATTTTGGTTTATTATACTTATTCATCCTTTATTTTTACACATTTCTCATCATGATATAATTTGTATTACATTTGTTTTTATTAACTATACTTTTCCAAGTCATTTTTACCTTTTTATTTTTTACCATGCATATGTATCACATAATTCTATAAAAAAGAAAAAATACATCACATATTTCCCATAACATATACAATAAAAACAAAATATATGTATTAGAATGTAAATATATCCATCAATCCACATACAAAACCAAGTACAACTCATAATATCAATGAAATATCATATCAATATATATCATGTGTTTTATATAATACAAGTAAAAAATACAATAGTTACAGCTTTAAGGCTATGCTCCATCTTATCTACCTTATGGTCTAGCCATGTTACCTATTAACACCTGGGACTAACCCCTCTAAATTATGCATTACAAAGAGGTATTCTAGGATCTCAATCCATAAACCTAACCCTTTAGTTTATCCACATGGGTATATACATATCCTAGATGAATAGTGGTCACCATGTGTATAACTCGATCCTATGCTAAGGTCTACTAGGTTTGAAACTTTTTAGTTCTTACCCCCATAGTTGTCTATAAATTGTCACCTCATACATGTAGCTATCATTTATCCTCTCCCACCAGTATAAAATATCTCATATGATTTGGGAAAAATGGAACCACAAGATTAACCAAAGTGGTAGGTTCATAAGGTGATAACACCACATCCAAAATATCATGATGTGCAACCACAATCAAGGCTTCCCATCTAACCTCCTCCATACTAGTAGTATCTAAAAAACTAAAAACCAAATATACATCATATCTCATGTAAATATATATAAAATAATATATCTATAATAAAAAATGATGTAGATAGTGTCCTATATCAAAAACTTAAAATGTTTCTCATAAGTGCTAGTATCATTGACAAAAGTCTCACCATCTATCACCATGTTAAGCACCTCCTCCATCAATTTACTGTACACCAATGAAAAAATAGGAGTCACCACTTGATCCCATCATTTTCACATCCTTAATAGACTCTCTATATACCAATTATGTCATTACACTATTGTAGGATACCCTTGTGTGATAGCTAACACCTATGTCTCCTCAAATTGGTAATGTCTCTATCTTTAATGAGCTAATAGTGGCCATTATCACCTCTGATACACTCCCTACTATGATCCCACCTCTCTTAAATCCACATATATGGAATCATCTCCTCTATACCTTCCTATCTCCTATTATCATGCCTGACTAGCCTATGGTCTAATTCATCAATGATTAATCATAAGTATCTTGATAGGTTACCCCATGCCTCCTCTTCCTCTTATCTCTTTAGCATGTCATGCCTAATACTCATCCACTACTATAGGGGATAATATATGTTGAAGTCCCAACTATCTGAGTACATGAGCCATTGGATGAAGCTCCACCCATGAAGTGTAGTGGCCTATGATCTGCACATGTGACAAACTAGTAACAATAATGACCCAACTTAGTCATATAGTAGCTATGTGAGTGTATAATTTCCATAAAATCTAACCTCATGTGATATTTTTCAAATCTTGAACATGAGGCATGAATTGTGTTACATGGTCCTACCCCCATCAAGAAACCTAAGGTAACGTATCATTAACTACATGTGATAACCCAACCAACTGATATATAGGGAATCTTTCATAAATTGATGTACTCAGTAGAATGATAAGGCCCATCATCTTTTATCCAAAGGTCAACAACCCATACATTTCATGCATTAGATGGACCCAAATGATATAACCTTGTTCATATAAGGCACACTAATCTAAAATATACTAACACAAGGCTATTACATATAAAAATACCTTGTCATTCGACTTGTGACATAGAACTCATGTTATCACAAGACCTAGTATAGCCTTACAAATATCTAAAATGGTCATGAGATAAACATTAAATAATCTAACATGCAACCTAAGATAGATCCTATCTGAACATGTCACCCACTAGGATAAGGCTCGTCTCTCATCCTCTAACTCTAGTATATCACAAATCACTAACATCCCCTCAATAACAAGTCTAAAAAATACATGGACATCCTCTAAGGTGATCTCCATATCTATATTATCCCCCTCCAATTCCCATTAAAAAGTGTTGATTAATCATTACCATGCTCTTCAGATCATGATAATGAGATCAAAACTCAGTGGGATCTATCTCATCTCCATGATGGCTCCAAAAATCAAGGAAACAAATCGAGCTCTATCTATATCTAACAACCACTCCAATAACTATGGTAGCTAAGATGCTTCTACTAGGAATCAAAATATTTGGTGTATCTAAAAAAATTAAAAAAATAAAGAATGTATTAGATCTCAATGTCATAATAACATAATACATTCTTAAATATACTCACAAAATAATAAATTAACTACATCATTTTTTTTAATATTTTTTCCCATTTTCTTACATAATCAACCTATTTACATACTAAATTTCCCCTATCATGTTATTTTCATACTACATCAACCTTCTAGTACATAGTTAGGCCATTTTTCTAGATGTTATCATCCCATTTAACACTAAATCAGCCCTTTTCTAGTTGTAACATACTATATCATCTCTCTGGTACATAGTCAAACTCATTTAACAAAATGTATTAGCCATATAGTATGAATTGCATCATCTTGAGGTTACTATGATGGTTGTTTCCCTATTTACAACTAGATTAGCCCATTACTATATAGTCATCCCCCTAGCTTTCTCTCACCTTTTAAATTGAGTCAACTAGGTTGAATATGTTTTTAGTTTACAATGAATTTTTTACCATTTACCATAAATGCCTTAGGCATTTATTGGTCTAATATTTTCCTACCCAATACCTCATTTTACTCCTAGTCTACCTAAAACTTTTCTAGGGTTAGTTTCAGTTTCTAGATTTCATCTACCATCTAATTTTCTAAATTTAGCTTAATTTCAATTAAAATTTCTTAAAATTTTGAAATTAATGTTCCACTTACCTAATCTACACCTATTTCATCCATTATGATTCCTACACATCATAGTTATTTTATCCTCACCAAGGTTGCTCTCTAGGTTCAAACTAGTCTCTTAGAGAAATATTTTCTCATAATAGTACAATAACAAATGAATATATTTTCACCCTATTCATATTTACTATTTCAAAATTATTTACTTGTCAAATATTTACAATCAAATTTAATTTTTAATTTTTTTCTACTCTCTTTTTTTGAATTGCAAGGTGTTTTGGAATCCTAATGTTGTAGAGAATATTTTCATATATTACATGTATATTTTGTAAAACAAAAATATTTTTGTTGATTTTTATAGGTTTGTCTAATGTTACCTACATTGGACACCTACACATTTATTTTACTTCCTTCGTCTTCTACAACACTAACGTAAGTAAAGGTATGAATTTTTCAATTTTTCCTTTCACTTATCTTATTCACTTCTTACTACAATTTATTTATATTCAATGATATGTTTTACCATGATATTTTACCAAGGCACCATCCTATGTTTCACTTACATGACACGTGATGAGCTTAGAGTGGGGAATATGTATACATAAAATATTTTCAAACTTGATCAATTATTTATGTTTGTTCTCTTAGAGGAAGCCATCGAGTCTCAATATCTCTAAGTGCACACATTAAATGGTACACTAGGAAACAGGTGTGCAGACCATTGGTGCTTCACAATATTATTTTCCCCTATATAACCACTTGCAATAAACACAACCATTTCCTATACACTTCCCTAACCTTTACCTCCTCTCTTACACACTCTTCTAAGCAATTCACTACCTTACACAACCCTTATCTAAGGTAATAACTCTTTTTAATGTTTACTAAACAATGCCAATATGGATCGACCTTATACTTAAATTATATTTACATGTTATGGGACTTTATTGGCCTTAGTCACCTAGTCTGAGACCTAACTTGTTTTTATTAATTAATAATACAATGTCATTCAGGACTGAAATTATCTTCTAAACTTTTAGAAGGGTTTAAGATTAGATTTAGCTATATATACACATCCTTTTTATCATTTTAGAGAAACAACAAGAATAACTTCATATATTTCACACATGCTTATCCACTATTCTACTTGAGGATAATTACTTAGGGTTTAAATACTACACTTGGAGATATGTATCTTTTCTTATGCATAAGTCTTTTGGGTACATAGAGAATCTGTGTGGCCTAAATTTGACTTATCCTTGTTATCCTTACATACCACAACAACCTCTTACAAATAACTTTCACTAAGGGAGATATTGAGGCTCGATAGGTTCATCTTCAAATGTAACTATTCTTAGCTTTGTCCCTCCTTTGTTAAATTAGATAAATTTTCATTTGTTATATTATATGTTTATCTCTCCCATGCATTAGGATTTTCTTTACATTAGCTTAAGTATAGATATTCTATGCATGTTTAATATAATTTTTATTACCCCCATTTTGTGATGCAAGTTTTATTGAGCACTGGGTTATATTTTACTTTAATTTACATTTACTTTTTGAATATATAAAACATATTTGTAGTTAGGGTTAGCACATGGTGTTACTTTACTAGAGGTTTTTGAACCCTCTCTAGTGATATCATTGTTGTAAGGGACCCCTTGGTTATGTCTAGTGGATTCATCTTGGTCATGACCCTAATTATCTAAATGTACCAACAAGAAGAAGTGTAAGTGTGATTTATCTTCTCCAAGATAGGATTGAATTTAGATCAACTACATTTTCCCTTTTATACACAACCCATCCCAACTCATTAAAAAAATTCAACACATCAAAGTGACTATCCAAGTATCCTCTTACAATTTGGTTGTATCCTCTTATTGTTATTCTTATTTATTTTATTTGATAGTTTTAGATTTATAAATTTTAATTAAGATAATCCTTGAAATTTTGTATATGATCTTAGATAGATATGTATTTATATATACTCTTGATTATTAGTACATTTTTATTGCATAGTGCATCTTGAATAGGCCTTTATATGGGAATAGTTGTGGAGGAAAGCTGATCGATGATCACTTACCACTTGAAATTTTTTACATAATAATATTAAGGTCAAAATAAATAATAAAAACCATCCATTTACCTATTATTTTATTATGAAATAAGGCCTTGGATAAGAATTTATAATGGAGGTTTATATGGATTATGATTTATGTTGTCTAATAAAGCATGTAATGTTGAATCTTGTTGGCAATGAATTAGATAGTGAGATAATAATGCTCAACCTTGGAATATTTAGGTCACTTAGTTGGTTAATTCATGGATAATTTAGGACATTCCATATTATTTATCATATTTGTCTTTTTTTTCAAGCCTTTCATAAACTAAAACTAGAGTGGAGAATCTATATAGGACAAGAGATATTTCACAAGAGAGTGGTTATAATATAAATGGTTTTAGTAAATTATTTTTTTATGGTGAAATATATGTTGTAAAACATAATTATAATTGAGATATAATGTTTCATTTATGAGGGAGTTTATTAAATTAGCTATATATGAAAATTCAAGGATAAATCTCTAAATTGATAGAAAATTATATATTAGAGGGATGATCATTGGATTTTTCATGTAAATAATAAATTTTATCTTAAAGGCATAAACATAAATCCCTTAATTGGATACCATGAAACTAAAATTATTTTTTCTAAGTGAAACTAAATACACATCTATTATGGTTGATTATTTAGACACATAAAATTAATCATTAAGTGCTTGGCAATGTTTATATTGATATTTTTACCTTGCTTGGCTAATCACTATTACACTAACTTATAATATGTAAGGGAACATACACTACTCAAAATAATATCTTGAAAATAATAAAAACATCACTCAAACATCCTTAATATGCTTTAAAACATATTTCAGACCTTTTTCAATAGTATTTATCCTTCTAGGATAAGTTTATGCTAAGTTAGATAAGGCCACACTAAGACCTTATTCCATGCACTCCAAAAATATTTTTTAAAATTTAAAATAATAAATTTTACCCCTTAAAATATTTTAACAAGGTTATTTATCTTAAATATTTTAAATATTACCCTATATAATCACATCAAGGATTCTTCAAACACATATAGAAATCACTTGGTAATTCTACTACACACTGAGCAAAAGAACACTACTTATTCTAATTTAAATTTTATTTAATTATAATAGTCATATGACAAGTTTTAATATATTTTATTAAAATTAAAGGCCATATATTTTTAATATTTTTAATAAATCTCTTAGGTACATTCATACAATTAGAAAATCATGGATTACACACTCACTCTAGGAGAGATAACTACATCAACATGATGCCCATTTGGGCTATCTAAACAAAACTAAAATTATGTAGGACTTTTTAAGGGTAGCTCATCCATCCTTTAACCCTATTTATCCCTTTACATTTTATTTATTAGGAAAGATCAAGGTTTTATGCTTTACAGGTCTTCTGCATAGTAATTCAAGAAGAAATTAATCAACAAACCCTCGTACGTAGTCACACAAACATAGATTGTGAAATTAGGTATACATTAAACCTAGATATGGTTGTAGTCAATATAAAAGGTTGTAGTGCACCCATATCCTCCTCATATATATATATATATATATATATATATATATATATATATATATATATATATATATATATATATATATATATGTATGTATATATATACATATATATATGTATATATATATATATGTATATATATATATGTATATATATATATGTATACATATATATATATATATATGTATATATATGTATATATATATTCTAACATATTTTAAATCTCTATTTTTGGGTATGACACTTTTTAGGTCTTTTCATTCAACTCGAGGTCATAGTCAGCATACTATTTATTTCAGGGTGGTCTGCATATTTATAGGATTTTTAATATTTTAATAAAATATAAAATTACATATTTTAATGTATTATTTTTTATTTTTTTATATATAAATTTCAATAGTTTATGTCTATTAGTTTGATTTATTCAATTCAAAATATATTTAAATTTTGGTGAGCCTATTATTTTTTAAGAACATTGCTTATTATTTACTTGATTTTTCTCCTAGGATTTCATGCATGCTTACGTAAATCCATGAAAATGAAGGAAAATTACATTCAAACTTGGATTAAAATGTGACACGTAGCATTAAATCCTCTTTGACCTTGGAGTAATCTAACACTAAAGATATTGTCTTGTCACCTTGGATAAATTTGACATTAAATATCTTCTTTTGACATTAGGTTTTTTTAATATATATACACACAAAAAAATTATTTTGTTTATTATTTTCATGTTCTTATTTTTATAAAATATGTTTTGGTAATTTTAAAACTATTTATTAGTAATCGCAAAGGGATACATGGTGATCTATTTTACAAATAAAATGTTATGAGGGGTTTACCCTAATACTCGTATTTATTTTAAAACACTAAACACAAATTTTAATCTCCATGTAACTCATCATATACCAAAAATTCATAGGATCCTTATTTATACATTATGAATCCTCTTTAATCCATTTAATTTATGGTAAACCCATGAAGAATGTATCAGCTAATGAAGTTACTCTCACTTTACCCTAAAAACTAGAGCTAGTGGGCTATAAGCATAGTTTTGCCTATGTAGTTAGTGATTTGAAACTTTGGTTTGACACTAATCAATAAATAATAAATTATAATTGAGATCCCACAAAATAATCAAAACCCTTGCTTACATAACCATTATACCTTAATTTTTTTTCTTATTTTACATTCATAGTCATTATCATATTTTATTCACATTTATATTATATTTATAATGGGTTTAATGAATGAATGTTACTCTCACATATTACATAAAACTGTTGAATTTATTGTACAATATTAGCTTACTTTAATATGTGAAATAATATTTTCCAAGGATCAAATTAAAATATGTTGAAAATAAGTAATGGAATAATGTTACCTTGTAAAAGTGAGAAAACCATAAATATGAGATGAGATTTGACAAGTGAAACACCATCAAATGGAGAAAAATACCATACTATTATTAAAAGTCTTACAAAAATTAATCTCCAAGAGCATAGAAAGAATAATATAAGAGTGTGATATAGAATGGATTTAGGCTAAAAAGAGCATAAAAAATATGTAAGATCAAGATCATGATTTTACCACATGAAGAATGAGGAGAAGACCTCAATAAAAAGAACTAGAAGGAATAAGGAGTTACATGTGAAATATTCAACATGTGTGCCAAGTTTATTAACCCTATTACAAGTGAGGAAGATTTTTGTGCCATGTCGGGGTAGGAGTTACTCGTGAGAGTAACTCCAAATTGAACAAGTAGACTAGAGAGGTGAGTGACATATAAAAAGGCTAGAATAAAGTGCATTTATAAATACAATAAATGCACACATAAATAAGACTTGGGATAAGACTAAATGACTATATGAAAGTACCCAAATGAGGTTAATTATACAAAACTCCCCCTTAAGCTTAATTTTGGGCTCAAAAGTAAAGAAAACATGTTAAAAACAATGAATGGAGTTGAAATTAAAAAATAATCCCCCTTAATAAAAACTTCCTTCAAGAGAAATTGCAATAGTTTGAAAAATAAATATGAGGAGAAGTGTTAGTGTATGTTTTTATTCTATTTAATCATTTTTTCCTACACATATTTAATTTTCATGCTTAGGTGTCTGTTAGGTCATTGTGAAAGATAATCCCACATTCATGAGGGATGACATATTTATCTTTCACCTATATAATGTACCTTCAAAAATATTTTATGTAAAATGATACTAATGATAATATTGTAATATTTTGATTATTGAGTAATAAGCTTCTTATAGAGAATGTTTGATTTCACTACTACACACATGTAATTTATTTGTGTATTCAACTCTATCTAGTAGATTCTCAATTGTGGCCAATTCTGACATGGTATTATGGATTTCATAATAGATGAGTGTTATTGTTCCTACTATGAAATCTTGAGTTTTAGTTTACATGTCGTAGATATAACAATTGTTAACCTACGATATTGAAGATTATCCCTTTCCTAGATTTTATTCTTCTTATAGGTTCCTTTGTTGATCCAATTTTAGAAAAGGAATAAGATAAAAGTGTCTCCTACTAGTCATATTTCATCTGGTAGGTTTCTATGCAAAATAACTTGCATTATCAGATTCAAAAGGGTTTAAAACACTATGATCAGTTGTAAACATGACCTAGTTTTGTGATAGTCATTTTTGTCATTTTTGAAGGGTTTCAGGCTATTTTTAGTGATTTCATGCAACTCCATACAAGCTATAGTCTTCAAATAAAAATGCTTTCTTATTTTTTCTAGGATTTTGGATATCTTTAGTGGGTATTTGGTAAATTTTAAATAGGTGTACCAAATTTAGCATTTTTCACATACAAAGTTTTCATACTTATATGCATTGCAAAAATATCTAACATTCCTAACACTACAAGAACTATCTCCATCTTTAGAACCTAAATTGACCTCTCTTAGTTAAAATGATCCAAACCTTGATAATTATAAAATTAGGCTTCATTATTGATGAAAAAATCATAAATATTTATTATGGGAGTATTACACAATCCTAACACTAGGATTATTAACTACCAAATCTATCAAAAATCTCAACATCAAGACTTTTAATTGTTATAGTCCACACCCACAACATCAGGACTATTAACTATGGGAGAAATTGAAAACCATCATAACTATAATGAACCATTATATCCCTAACACATTTTTATTACTACAATAAGTGTTAAAAATATTAGCATTAAGAATTTTGGATACACATGTAGTCCTAAACCCAATTGTAAGAACCATATGAACTTTTGGCAACTATAAAAGGATATTGCATCTCTGGTTTAAAACCTCAATGTCAAAATTTTTGATTGTAATAGTAAAAAACCTTGACAAGTGTAAGGACACCAACCAAATATGATGATGTCCATGGGAACATTAAATTTAATCATGTGAGGTGTAACATGAACCCAAAATAGGTATTATCTCTAGTCATATTGGAGTTAATCCCTTGATCACTTACAACCCAAAATTATTTAACTTTTGATCCAATGGGGCACAAGTTTTTATTTGGGGTAGTTTATTAGAAAAAAAATCACACTAAAAAATTTCAAATTTATGAAAAGTTTAGATCATTATTTTTTGTGAGCAAGAAGTATTCAAACTTCCATAAATTTTAACCAATAGCTATGTTTAAAGCATTTTTTCTTGAAAGTGATTTTTTTTTAATATGTACTAATTAGTGATATGATCAAGAATTTTAAAACTAAACATATATATATTCAATGGGGTTGCATATCATCATATTTTATCACAAGTAGTTCAACACATAATTCCTTTCTACACCATGGATCTAAGTTTAGTTTTTATTCTTACACTGTTCAAATATCACGAGTAGAAAGTCAAAGTGAAAATCCTCTTGAGGAGAAAAGGATTAAATTAATTGTTATGGGTAAATAAATAGAACTAACATATAAATAAAAGAAGGTGACATGGTAAAATAGAAG
This sequence comes from Torreya grandis, assembly GCA_037957365.1. Lineage (NCBI taxonomy): Eukaryota > Viridiplantae > Streptophyta > Pinopsida > Cupressales > Taxaceae > Torreya > Torreya grandis. The sequence goes on along the minus strand of JARHVA010007969.1, from coordinate 485,748 downwards.
TGATGAAACCTATGGTCTTCTATGCATGTTTATATCTCCTAAAATGCTCTTTCATATGTAATCTGAAATAAATCCAAATCAAGTGTGCACCTTATTAGAAAAAATATTTGGAAAGAAAGATGTGATTATAAGTCATGAGTTAGAGAATGAGCTCATAAGTTTGATCCCAAATGATTTTGATATGATTCAATCATTTTTCACAAAGTTCAAATCACTCATATTATAGTTGAAACTATGTGGTATTGATAAAAAAAATGATCAATTGATTCTATCCATCCTTTCCAAATTGGGTTATGACTATTTTGTCTTTATTTCTACCTTCCATACCACCAAACATACCATTAGATATACATGGATGATGAAATCATTAGATGACTTTGTTGTTGACTTGAATCAAAAGGAAGAAAAGCTCATTTAAATGGCTACATTGAAGTCATCTAAATCACATGCCTTAATTATGAGTCATGACAAATAAAAGGCTTCCAATAACAAGTATAAGAAACATAACAAGGACCCAAAGCAAAGAAAGTGTAAAAAATATGATGCTAAGTCAAAAGAATAAATATAATCCTCCTCTTCAAATGAGAAAACCAGGAAATAGTGACTCAGATATGAATATTTTAAGAAATGTAGACATGATGAATCTAAATGAACAAAAAAACAAATTGACCAACTAATAAGAATGCTTGAGAAGCATAATATCAATGTCTTGTATTCTTATAATCATATTTCATAGCACATAATAATTCTAAGGCCAAGTATAGTAAGAATAAAAAAGATAAGGGAAATCACTTTTTGTAGTTTTATCTCAACCTTCCACATGGGTTATTTATTCTAGTGTATTACACCATATGGCTTTATCACAAGACATGTTATTATCCTTCGAGCCTCATTATATGCCTTCCATATTTTTGGATAATGATACTTCTATTGAAGTTATTGGGAGTATATATGTTGAAGTGAATGATGGGATATTTCATGATGTTCAATATGTTCCCTCCTTATCCACCAATCTCATATTTGTTTATCAGATCACTCACATTGGTTCAGGAAAGAGAGTTAAGTTCACACCTAGTTTTATGGTTTTTAAAAAAGCAAACGGTGACTCAATTATTGAATTTGGGAAAATAAATCACTAGTCATGATTGTATAGTCTCATACTTTTCACCTTATCAATTCTCTACTACACTACTCACTCATTCAAATGGGGTGAGTAAATTATGGCATGAGCAATTCAACAATCTCAACTATCACTACCTAGATCAACATAGTCATCATGACATAGTTTTTGGGTTTTAACGAGTCAAATTATATGATGTATTTTTACAAATTTTCAAACTTGGTAAGAATATCAATGAGAACTATGATAAGGGAAAATCATAGATAGATAAATAGATATTGGAGCTTGTCCATAGTGACATTGATGGCCCATTTTTAAAACCTTCATTCAGTGGGACAAAATAGATGCTTACTTTCATCGATGACTATTCAAGGTATACTTAGGTGTACTTTATTAAAAATAAATCTAAATATTTTTAGCATTTTCAGGATCTAAAGGCACTTGTAGAGAAACAATCAAGTAAAGACATCAAAATTTAATACATTGAAAATGGTGGTATGCCAATAACTATTTTGAGTAATTTAATAATTCAAAGGGGATTGAAATACAATATATAGTTTCATATAGTCCTTAGTAAAATGGTGTTTTAGAGTGAAAAAATAGGCCCTTGAAGGAAATTCCCAATTATATGTTATACTCCAAGTCTCATTTACCTAAGTATTGGGTTGAGGCCATCAGCTGTGCTTGTTATATCTATAACTGAGTTCCCCATAATGCATTAAAGTGATTCACACCTTTTGAATCATGCAGCAGTTATACACCCATAGTGAATAATTTTTAAGTGTTTGGATTTCCTAATATAGCCTACATTCTAAATAAGAAAGATAAGGCAATGAAACATTAGAGTTAGACTTGCATCTTCATTAGATATATTGAGGGTGTTAAGGGATACACTATTCTCCATCCCACCACTCATGATTTTTTCATTTAGAGGAGTATTAATTTTCAAAAAGGTCCTTTAGAAGCCATACTCAACACTTATCCCCTTCATTAAACACATTAATATTTGATGATAGTTATACTTATTCAAATCCACCCAAGTAGATTCATGATGATCCATATTATTTTTTTAGTTCTGATTAAGAGAGTAGTGATGAGTATTACCCTCATACTTCTCCCAAAATATATTAATAAGATGAGGAATATCCTCCTAAATCTCTAGGAGTTGGTCTTATTTGGGCTATATAGACAATGTAAAGTGTTGGATAATGGGTTGGAGATCCATTGGACACCAAGTGAACACATTCACAATTCTAGGATTCCCCATATGCTTTCATTAAATCTACTTCTGATCCATAATCATTTTTAAAGGCATCAAGCACTCTTAGATGGGACAAAACTATGGAAGAGGAATATGGTTCCTTGCATAGGAATAAAACTTGGGATTTAGTCCATCTTCCTAAGGGAATAAAACTTATTCAATGTAGGTGGATATACTAATTAAAATTTGTATCATATGAATCTGTAGACAAGTCTAATCACATTTGGTAGAAAATGGTTTTTCTTAGGTACCTAAGATTGACTATACTAAGATGTTCACTCTAGTTTCCATAATAAATTCAATCTAAATCACTATCACTATTACCTCAACACATTATTGGCATGTTCATTAGATAGATGTGAAGAATTCCTTACTTCATAGTGACCTCAAAGAGTAAATATACATGGAGTAACCACAAGGATTTTTGGAATATTCTTTCATAGTTTTCAAGCTTCAAAATTTTGTTTGTCCTAAAACAAGATCTTCAATCTCGGTATGTCAAGATGGACTCTTTTATTATTTCATTTGGGGTTACCATATGCCATTTTAATTTGAATTTTTACATTTTATATCAAGATGATTGAATACTTATTCTATTTCTCTATGTGGATGACCTATTGATCACATAAATTTCTTCACCATCACAATAGTGAAAATTGATTCATCTGATAGTTTATTAATGATTGAATTGGGATTTTTGCATTACTTCCTCAAGATTGAAATTTATCAGTATCATTATTTCAAAATCTAAATATGCTATTGATTTACTTTCATGACTTAACATGGATAGTTATAATCTAACTTTGACTCTTTTTCTATCTAGTGTGAATTTTGAGGTTGATTATCCATCTCCTTTGGTTTTTTCTACCTTATATTGACATTTTTTAGAAATCACATCCATATTATGCACACTAGAAATGATATTTCATATGCAGTGGGTATGCTCTTTAGATTTATGTAGGAACCACATGAGCTACATTAGAAAGAAGATAAACAAATTCTTCACTACATTCAATGTACTCATATTTTTTAGGATTCACTATGGAGTAGGCATTTATATAGAATTAATTGGTTATAAAGATTCATATTAGGCTAGTGATATTCAAAATCATAAGTCTACCTCAAGATATATTTTATCCCTTAGTTAATGTCTGATTAGTTGGTCAAGCAAGAAGCAGAATGCTACTATTTTATCTTTTATAGAGGTACAATACATATGATCTATTAATGCTAATAATGAGGCCATTTGTATTTAAGATATTATCACCAAGTTGGAATTTAGTTGTGATGACCAATAGTCATCTTTTATGATAACCAAATCATGATCTAGATCTATAATAATCCAGTCTTCCATCAACATATGAAACATATCAAGATTCACATTCATTTCATTTGGGAGATCATCCATGAGCAAGTCATTGATATATGTTTCATACATTAAATAGATCAAGTTTCTGATATGTTCACCAAATTCTTCACTAAGAACAAGTATCTTCATTTATAGGATCTTCTTGGGGTTTAAGTAGCTATAATATCCTCCTTTTGGGAATTTTATTGTACTTGGGTACCTTATCAATATTTTATTCTCATACCCATTTTTACTACCCACCTAAGCTACACTTAGGGCATGTTAGTGTAAATTTTATTAAATTAAATAGTTTTTCCCTACACATTTATTTATCTTGCTTAGGTGTATTTTAGGTCATTATGGAAGATAGTCCCACATTCTTGATTAAGTGAGTACATGTTTATATTTATCCTATATAATGTACCTTCCTAAATATATTATGTCTATGATGATAATTATAATATTTCAATCTTTTGTTTATTGAGTAATAAGCTTCTTCTGGCTCATGTTTGATTTTGATACTATATGCAAGTAATTTCTTCATTCATTCAACTCTATCCAGTAGATCCTTGATTGTGGCCCACTCTTACAATAAGGCATTTCCAAAGGTCACAAGGATGAAACTGTGATTTTTAATAATAGCCTATAATACTATTCTGACAATGTGGTAAATTTGTGATGGAATAAAGACTAATAAGAAGTAATGATCCACAAACCTGCAAAATACACAAGCTAACACCAATCTTTCAAGTTAAATAAATATTATACCAAAATACTATATAAATACATAATGTAATATATGTAAAACAAATAAAATAAAATAAAGACAAATTTAATCACAAAGTATAAAATACTACATGAAAAATAAGTTAGTAATAAATAGAGAGCTCCAATCAAAGTATATTTCTTTTGCAATAAAAAATAAGTTATACATTAAAAGACATTTAATAAAAATTGAAAAAAATAATATGTGTCATTAGAAAAACATGTGTCAAGAATAAATTTAATAAGCATGACACAAAGACACATCAAAGTCTCTAGAAGATTCATCATTTTTAGGAATGCAAACAATTTTAACCTTAGAGGTAGGAGAGTTAATCATTTTACAACAATGCAAAGTGTCATGCATAGATTTAATAAAATATTTTCATGGATGAAATTTCCAACATTTAGATATATCATACTTATGTTTTCCAAAATTCATAAAATATTTATCATTTTAAACCAAAGCATGAACATTAGAAACATTATAATCAAAATAAATTGCATTATAACTCCTTCTATGTGAAGGATAATATCATGTAAAATTTGAATTAGAAGAATTTTAATAATGAAAACCAAGACATGTATTGATCCATAATCTATATTAATAGTATAAATTAATCTTCACCAATACAAATGTTAAATAATTAGCTTATTAATAATTAGATTTATGACTGTTGTATGATGTTAAATATGCCAAAATAAAAATGTAAAAGTACACAAAATTAAAAGTAAAACTTTTTATACATGAACATGAAATAAAGGAATGAACAAATAAAAATTTAAATGCACAAGTTATCCTGGAGAACCCCAAGGTTTGCAAAAATCTAGTGTGTGAGGTAGCTTAAACTCCCATTTTACTATGTTTTGTAACAAATATACAAGATTACTACAACAATGGCCTTTATAGATAGAAAATTTACTACTCCTTTATAAAACACTCATATAAAAATTCTCTATAAATTAAACACACTTATATACAATCTCAACCCATTATTCAATAATATACAACTAATAAAAATAATAAACTGAGAACCAAGACACAAACTTGCCAAAGAAATGATTTGAATCCAACTTCCCTTTATATCCCTTCTTCTTGTTTTTTATGATTGATAGAGATTGTATTTATCCTATTCCATCCCTATAAACCAACAAGAAACTAAAATAAAGTACTAAAAATTTAAAACATAAAAAAATGATTCAAATTAACATGGTCTCGACAAGATCTAGGATCTATTAGTCCTAGCTCTAAATTTGAACATTTAGGCTCTCAAGAGATCTTAGAAATAGAGTAGTTTGACTTCCAAAGGTCATAAATTTTACATACGAGCTCAAAATTGAGTTCCATTTTATTTTAACTTGTCTATTTTTATAGAGGAATTCAAATATGGAATTATAATATAATTTTTTTTATTAAAATAAAATACTATTTTATTCCCTACAATAGAAAATAGTATTTTCCTAAGAGCATTCATGTTACCAAGTCATCACCATGAATATGTTCAGATCACTTTCATATTTATTTTCCTTACAAGCATGTCTACTATTGATATTTTGAGTGCATAAAATGTCTTAAAATAGTTTCATAATAGCATAAATTACATATGGTCTAGAATAATGGAAACTTACTACACATGATTAATATACTATGATCCAAATTTGGATCATACCTCCCTAATTTTAGGATTTTAAATCCATAGAAGCTTAATAAATTATGAAGTGAGTAAATTTACTTACCCACTTCTTGACCCTCTATTAAAATTTGAGGTGTATATGCTGAAATAAATTATTGGCCTTATGAATTATTGAGTCCACCTTTTCATTCCCTTTGTGTGTCACATAATTTGTATCTAAAAGTGAATATCTTGATAAAAATATATAGACTTTCACATTGTGTCCTTATTGCCTCAAATATGTGCATTTAATAGACCTTTCCTCATTAAAAATAGGATAAAATTTCCTCTTAAAAAAGTTTTAAATTCATACCATTCATTAATTGATGTTAGATTATTAACAACCAAATAATTATAATAACTCTCAAACCATGTTAGATTATGACTAACTAGCTTCAACCTTACAAACAAATTTTTGTACTCTTTACCGATTTTATGTAATTAAATATACTTCTAACTAGGCTAACAAATGATCAAGTTTATTTGTATTTACCTCACCTTAATATGTATGAATTTCACTCTTAACCTATAATTTGAATGAATGTGGAGCTTGGATCAATTGAGGCTTATCTTTCTCATGGCTAGAGGTGTTAAGCTCCTTACTTGTTTTAGTATTATCCTTGAAAACTACAAGTTTTACTATGACTACCTTCATAATCTTACCAAACTTATTCATGGATTTATATATGCTTGAAACATCCTCTTATAGTTTTTTTAATCTTCCTTAATGATTTTCATCTAACCTCTCATCTTTCAAATCCATACTTATCAAATACCTCTTCCACTTTATTTTAGATGTCTCTTTTTGTATAGAGACCAAATCATTTTTTCCACTCATGATCACTCCTCTTGTAATTTACATCTATCTACAAAATGATAACCAAAAAACCATACAATCTATGGAAAACTAATCTACTATGATACTAATTTTATCTATATGGTAGGTGGATATTCTACATTAAGCTTCACCAATATAGATGTTAAATATCTAATTAGTTAACAATTAGATTTATGATTGTTATATGATGTTAAACACGACAAAATAGAAATGCACAAGTACATAAAATTTAATATAAAATTTGTTATATGTGAAAATGAAATAAAGGAAATAGAAAAGCACAATTTAAACATAATTTTATCTTAGATAAACCCAAGGTGGGAAAAAATCCATTCGGTGAGACAACTTACACTCCCCTTCCATTATGTTTTGTAACAAGTATACAAGCTTACTACTAATAATGACCTTTACAAATAGGATATTTACTACTCTTGTATATAACATTCACAAATTATATATAATTTAAACACACTTACCTACACTCTCAATGCCTGATCCAATGAATACAACTAACAAAAACAATAAACTGATAACCAAGACTCAAACTCACCAATGAAATGAATTGAATCAAACTACCATGTATCAACCTTCTTATTTTTATTTTTTTATTGCTAGGACATGTATTTATCATTTTATATCCTTATAAACCCACAAGAAACTAAAAACAACCACCAATAATTTGAAACATAAAAAAATGCTACAAATTAGTGTGGTCTTAGTTAGCTTTGGAGTCCATCAGTCTTAACTTTGGAGATAAACATTCAGATTCCCAAGAGCTCTATGAGCTAGAGTACTTTGACTTCCAGAGGTCATAAATTTTGCATACAACATCTAAATTGAATGAAATATTTTTTAACTTGTATATTTTTTAGAAGAATTCAAATATGGAATTATAATAAATTTTTTATAAAAATAAAATACTTTTTTATCCCCTTCAATAGAAAATAGTATTTTCCTAAGGGCATGTATTTTATCAACTCGTCACCATGAAGATGTATGGATGCCCCTCATATTGATTTAAGTTAGAAACATGTCTAATATTAATATTTTGAGTACATTAAATATCTTAAAATAGTGTTATAAGAACATGACTTACATATAAATGGACATAGTGGAAACTTAATATACATGACTAGTATACTTTGATCCAAATTTGGATCATTTACAATTTAAATTTGGGTTAAGCAAAATAGGTTCAAGAATATCCTATTCACACTTACCAATTCCACCACCTAAGTACATATTTTTCATGATTTTTTAGCTAGGGTTGGTAGGAGTGTAATTTTATTTAGGAACACATTTAAGATTGTCAATAGAGACATTGTCATGTGCAAAAGACATATTTTTAGCATTTAAAGCATCAATATAAGATTACATTTTCTCTACATGAACATTAAAATAGTGTTGTAAAACATTGAAAATAGAGTTTTAAAATTCAATTTTATGTTTAAGAATAATAATTTAAACATTTTTAGAATAAATAACTTGTTTACACTTATTAAAATAAAAAAAATATGACTACTTTAAAATCCATAACAATAATGTTTAAGAAAATAAGTGATGATTGATTTTTAAAGTATATGAAGCTTTAAAATAGTTTCCTATAAAAAGACATTAAATGGAAAAAAAATATTACCAATGTTAATCCCACAAGGTAAATATGGGTCTTATCAAATATTTTAAAAAATAAACCATTATTGATTTAAAAAACCTAACCACTTATCATAAATGGAAAAGGTCAACAATTTTTAAATCATCTGATTTGGCAAAAGGAGTGCCACTTTAGAGTAGAATCCAAGTCATCAATAGTTTTTTTTCTAGTTAACAAATTTGGTTTTTGGTTTTTTAAAACATAAAACCAAAATTCAAATTAATAAAACATTTAATACTAAAAATCCAAGTTAGATTTAATGCACAATTGCCAAAATGAGAAGGAATAAAATAATTGGATGACCATAAAATTAAATCACCATTCATAAGATAATCTAACGTGGAACTTTTTTTTGTTTGATTTTTTTAATTATGTGGATTTAAAAAAAGTAGGGCAAATAGTAGTGTTTATTGAGCACAAACATCAAAAATTATTATTATATTTAATATGAAAAAAATAAAATTAATTTCTTATACATTTTATTAAGTACATACATCCAAAATTATTAGTAGATTTAATATGAAAATAATCAAAACTAATTTGTCATACCTATCAAAGTAATATATGAATAAATCCACCATTACAAATTTCAAAGCATGAAAAAATCCAACAAGGAAGGTGTTTTATAAAATTGAGATGTTAATCAAAACAAAATACTACATGCAAGATAAAAGTGCCACACCACATAAAATAAAAAATTGAAAATATATGATTAGAAATTAATTTTATATAAAAAACACTAAAGATGAGTATTCGGGCACAAAAAAGTTAAAAATGTGCCATACTTATAAACCCACATAGAAGATAAATATGATTTAGAAGGAAAATAATTACACTTGGTAAAGGAAATGCCTTATGCCAAAAAATAATATAGGAAACTAAAATGTATGAAATGTGTTAAGCCAAGAATTGAGAATACAAATTACAAAGACAAGGTGCAATATTATTACATATCACCCAACTTGCAAAAATTATTAATTATGAATGTCTTTTAAAAAATAAATAAGAATAAGAATAAAAAATGCAATTAAAGGAAACAAATTGGTAGACTAAACAACAACAATTAAACAAACTTCCCAATAAAAAAAATTATTTTCATTTTAATTGTTGAGCCAGATATCAAAACATTAATCATGCATCTAATTAAAACTAAGTGAAACACATATATGCATATAAAAATAAACTTAAATATGTTTATAAATGTATACAAACTCTAAAACTATATTTGATTGATATTTTTTGTGTTTGTTAAAGTTTAAAACTTGAATAAAATAAAAGAATGAAAGAGGCTACAAGAGGCACTACTTTCACAAAGATAGGAAAATGACTTTTTTTTAAAATGTCTTGAGCTAAATATGAAATTATAAATATTATAGAGAAAAATAAAACTTGGAGGAATAAGTAAGTTAAAACACAAGCCAAAACAATTTGAAAACCTCATTTTAAAATCTTCAAAAAAATGTTATAATGTAGAATATTATGCCACATGTAAGAGAAACCTACTTAATTGTAATATAATGATAGAAAAAAGTTGATAGAAAAAAAGGTTAGAAAATCAAAGATATTCTCTCTCCACCTCCAAATCTAAAAAATTTTCAATAATTAATATTAGACACCAAAGGGATCTAGTACCATGAAATAATATTTGCCAAGGACTAAATTAAAATATGTTGAAAACAATTAATGGAACATTTATACCTTGCTAAAGTGAGCAAATGACAAACCCAAGACAAAAGATTTGAAAAGTGGGGAAACCATCAAGCAGATAAAAATCCTACAATATTTTAAAACGTATTACAATAATGAATCTCCAAGAACATATTAATAATAAGATAATAGTGAGAGAGAGAATGACTTTAATCCAAAATATCATAAAAAATATGTAAGAGCAAGAGAAAGAGCAAGATTATACCACATGAAAAATGAGGAGAGGATCTCAATAAAAAGAGCTAGAAGAAATAAAGAGTTACATGTATAATAATCACTATATGTGTTGAGTGTCATAATCATCTTAAAAGTGAGGAGGACATGTATTCCATGTAGGGGCAAGAGTTACTTGTGAGACTAACTCCAAATTCAACAAGTGAATTAGAGATGTGAGTGACACCTAAAAATGATAGAATAAAGTTAATTTATAAAAATAGTAAAAGCACACATAAATAATACTTAGGATAAGCTTAAATGACTATAGGAAAGCACTCAAATAAGATTAATTCTCCAACAAAATGTTATTCATTAATTTTTTACATGATTAAAATTACATAATGTTCAAAAAATTACTTTAGAGAAATATCAATTATATTGTACTTATATATTTTTATAACATTGAATCCAAATTATTTCCCATAACTAATAAACACTAAAGAGCATGTATGAAATATTTTGTTATTAATAAGCCTAAAAATATTCATGTTGTTAATACTCAATGAGGTAAAGTCCCTCATGTTCCTCTTCCCCCTCCATTGGGGAAAACCCATCAATTTATGGGATTTGATATCCTATATTAATTAAATAATAATAATTTTAAATTTTCATTGTCAGAGCTCTTAAAAATCATGCCAATATTCAAATATATACTCTATGAGGCATTAAGTAATAAACTTTTGCCTAACAATGTTGAACCTCCTTATGTAGCTTCTATGATTAATACTATCTGATGGAAAAAATAAAGTATTTATTTTTTAAAAAAGGACCTTCACCCAAATCATATTATTGATAAATATTTACCCTTATATATTCAAGTCTTTGTATAAAATAAGGTAATTAAAAGAGTACTTTTCCATAATTTATCTAGATTAAAAATTTGTAACATCTATTTCCTAAATTGTCTAGGCATCAAAACAAATGATATAACCAATTTAAATATGAGAATTTATGGATTTGAAAACATTCCATGCCAAATACTTGTGAAAATTACATTGAATATAAATTTTGGCACATGCTCTTTGTTGATTCCTCTATGTATACCACATATGTCCTTAGTATTCAAGAACACTTCTCATTTTAGAATTTTAGGAATTGAGAGCATGAGTAGCAGGTTGTGGCAACTTGATGTTACCTATGGTGAAATAGTGGCAAAATAATGTTTAACTATCCAAAAAAAATTATATTAATTAATGGTTGGGGGCCATCATGGTCCAATTCTCTATGAAATTCTAGTATATATGCCAATACTTAGTGAATTATGATCCAAACATAAGCTAAAAAGTAATCTAGATGGATATTTACAATGAATTCTAAACTATAATGATCTGGTTAAAAAATGGAAAATGAGGAGAGTGAGCTAGAAATAAAATGAGTGATTTCTTGTTTTAGACTTAAACATTATGACAAAGCATCAATTATAACTGAGTAAGCATTCAAATTGATATATAGTGAAAAATAACCTAAGCTCATATTTTAGTATATATCAGGAAAACTTTGAAAGAATGATATAAAGAATCACAAGTAAGAACCATATTTAAGTTAAAGGTAAAAGGAAATAAATTTAATTCTACATCCTCATGCACAACATTAATAACATTAAAGTAGATTTAAAATACTTTGTGTGCTCTTCAGCATTTACTATAATGGTTGGACTAAATGTAGGTAAGTACTTTTTAGGGTTGTGTGGGAGATCTTGTACCACACATGACACATCGATGGAAGAGTCTCCCAACCAATCCATACCTGAACAATGGTAGAAGGCAAAGGTACCTTGAAGAGGTGAAGTTGGCAAAGATTTGGATCTCCTACATCTATGTTTATCACACTTGGCCTTTTTGTGAACTTCAAGTTCAAGCAAAGGCTCCATTTTCTCTGGGTGTGATTTGGTTTGAATCTTTGTCAATTCCAACTTGAAGGTTGAATATCCTATTTGAAATATGATGTATCAAGATAATCTTTATAAGGAACCAAGATTAAACCTACATATTAAGCTCATTTTGCATAGATTGTGTAAATAATAGTAAAGGACGTTGATCCTTAACTAAGATAGCTCAAAGATGTGTCCAATTATGAAAATAAGATCCATCTTTATAAGTCTAAGCTTAAATAAACTCAGATCTAAGAAAGATATTCCAACCTTTGATTGATACTTATAATGAATTCTAAGCTATAATGATCTAGTTAAAAAATGGAAAATGAGGAGAGTAAGGTAGAAAAAAAATGATTGATTTCTTGGTTTAGCCTTAAAAATTATGACAAAGCATCAATTTCAATTGAGTATTCATTCAAACCAATATATAATGAAAAATAGCCTAAGCTCAGATTTCACTATATACTAGGGAAACTTTGAAGGAATGATATAAAGAATCATAAGTAAGAACTATATTTAATTTAAAGGTAAAAGTAAATAGCCTACATGCTACATCTTCATGCACAACATTTAATAACCTTAAATCAGCTTTAAGAGACTTTATGTGCTCTTTAGTAGTTACTATACTAGTTGGTCTAAATATAGGCAAGTACTTTTCCAAATTGCATGGGAGATCATGTACCACACCTGGAAAATTGATGGAAGAGTATCCCAACAAATCCATGCCTAAATAATGGTGGAAGGCAAAGGTACCTTGAAGAGGTGAAGTTGGAAAAGATTTGGATCTCCTACGTCTACCTTTATCACGTTTGAAATTTTTGTGAACCTCAAGTTCAAGCAAAGGCTCCCTTGTCTTTGAGTGTGATCTGATTTGAATCTTTGGCAATTATAGCTTGAAGGTTGAATATCCTATTTTAAATATGATGTATCAGGCTAATACTTATAAGGAAAAAGGATTAAACCTGCACATTAAGCTCATTTTGCAAAGATTGTGTAGAGAATAGTAAATGACATTGATATTTAACTAAGATAGCTCAATTATGTGTCCAATTATGAAAATATGATAGCTCTTTATAAGTCTAAGCTCAAATAAACTCATATCTAATAAATATATTCCAAAATTTGATCAAAACAAGTCATCCTAACCTCAAATGTTGTGGATTTTTAAAGCTTAAACTAAATCTACCAAAACCAAGCATAAAACCTCAAAGAAATTGTATCTTTTTCTAAAAAAAGAACAAAGATATGCCATAAACCAAAAATATAAATGATCTTTATACTTTTAAGAAAATAAATACTCAAAATCACAAAGATAGAATCGATCTTAGATCAAAACATGCTAGGACTAACAAAAATTCAAGGAATTCACAAATCGGGTCCTCCTTCTAGTGCCAATAGGGACTTTTTGATGCCTCTATGTGTACCACACATATTTTTAGTGTTCAAGAACACTTCTCATTTTATAATTCTATGAATTTAGAGCAAGAGTAGTAGGATGTGGAATCTTAATGTTACCTATGGTGAAATAGTGGCAAAGCAATTTTTAACTATCTAGACAAATTTATATCAATTGATGGTTGAATTATAGGTTCATTTCCAACCCTATGATTAGAGATGCAACCTATAATTCAAATAACCCATTGAAAATTTAAGACATAAAACTAGCAATTGAGATAAAATATATGTTAATATTTGACATATCAAATATGGACAATCTTTGAAAAATTCCTTGATTATATTAATTTCTCCAGGTATATAGAATTTCATCAAAATTCTCTCTTTAAAAATTGGTAATACATGCCTTTTATAGAAAGATAAGGTAGTACACCATTTAGTTACAACATAAAACTATACAAAAGATAAGGACAATTGTCCTTTAAACATTTTAGAGTACATTTGCTTTTCAAAATTAGACTGACCTAGAGGCAATATGTTAATAAACTAGTATATTCCTTACAAAATAATATTCCCTATTTCAAATATTATAATGATTTTACAAAAAGGAATATTAATTGGCTTGGTGGGCCCATGGTTGAGGGACTCCCCTATTACTCTTATAGAAACTCCATTGCTTTCTAATGTTGATATTTGATGAGCTCTAAATCCATAGCTAGATTTAGAAGGTAGAATTCTTCTTGATTAGCTAATGTTTCAAGGTCTCTATCATCTCTAGCCATAACCTCTTTTATGCTCCTAGTTTTTGTAATCTTCTCCTTGAATATGAAGATCATACCGAAAATCCTACCATTATCTCTACCTGATTTACCCTTGCTTTTGATCTTCACCTCCTGTATTACCAAAGTAACTCTATGTTTTTACTCTACATCATCAATTAATTCCCAATGTTATAGTCTTTTTAATATTGGTTGGCATAGTTCCCAAGAGTTGTTTAATTCTAGTAATCAATTCTTTGTCATCAGCTAGAAGTCTATCTAAATTCTTTACCCACACACTTAGACTCTAAATTTTTTCCACTAATATTCCCAATATGGCATTCAAGTGGGCTAGGCTGATGGTTTTAAACTTAGGAATTATATCTCTGATCAAGATGCTAATGAGATCCCTTATTTTGGTATATGTCCCTTGCTACTCTATTATTAATTCTCTATCTACCTCACCTTGTTAGCTTAAGACCTCTTGCCTTAGTTTTATTGATTTCAAATAATCAAACATATCAGAGAATGATGATTCAAACATATTTATGATGGCATCAATCACTACTAAAATGGCATATATCTCTAAGTTCTCCTTTCTCCTTCATAAATTTATAATCCTTTACTTTATTCCTTAGATTTGAGCCTTGACCTGAGCTAAATAGGCCTCTAGTAGGCTCTCAACATCTTCCTCATGGATGGAAACCTCACCAAGTGGTTGTCCTTCAACTAGGGTTAAACCTATGAAAGGCCCAACCTTATAGAAAGTGAACTCCTCGATTCCCACCATGACCTTACTTATAGTTACTCTTTACAATCTAGCTATCTATGGATTGAATTACACTATATTAACTAGCTTGATGTATAATGGAGATTCTAGGACCTCAAATTTATTGCTGTTAGAATCTCTTAGAGCATCCATTTTCTTTCTCTCTATCCTTGTAGTGGCCATAATTATTCTTTCTTCATGTTCCTTCATTAAATCCCTTATCCATGGCTTGATTGATTTATTCATGAACATCCACATTGATAGATTGGGTCAAGGTCCAAGGGTGCAACTAGGAAGGGATCTTTTATAGATTTCCATATATGAACCAATCAAGGATGATTGGTCCATAGATGGGGAACTCTTTACTAAATAGGTTGATCTCACTAGTAAGATGAGTGAGAATAAACCTTGGCTTCTTCATTGGTCTAACAGGGACCAATGCCAACTCTACCTTCTTCTTTTCTGGTTGTGCCACTAGGACTATACAAGGGCTATTTCTTTCCCTTTCTCTTTCTTAGATTGAACTTGAGCTTCTTAAAAATATGTTTCTTCTTCCTTAGATCCATATTATTTAGTAAGATCCTTAAAGGTACCTTCTACTATTTCATCTAACTCTAAGGCAATCATATCTAAGTACTCCATTAGAGATGTTGGTCTTTGGGGTATGGCTGAGGATGAGGACCCTTCTCTAAGTCTTGCTTCCATATTTTCCTTACGAATTCCTTATAAAATTTGTGCTTGGGTTTATGGGAGGTCCATCTGAGGTTGGTTCTGAGGTGGCCTAGAAGAGCTAAGAAATAAATGGTACTAAAGGGGGTGCATCTTTCATATGTCCCCTACTAGTGTGTTGTCACTAGTCAGTCTATGCATAAGCTTGAGGTTGGTCCCCTTAAACCTAACCAATACTTCCTCAAAGTTGATATCCTTTATGTAAAAAGTGTCATGATGGCCCAATTCATGCTCATAGACTGGTTTGGGTAAATTTTTGTTCTTTAAATGTGGGCTTACCATATTTGTAGGATCCCACTACTTTAGATAATCTAGTTGAAATGTGAAATATTCCCTATGTTTAGACATGGTGTCCACCTACTTCTAGTCCTATAAAATTATTCTTCCTATTATCAAAGGAAAGGGATTGATAAGACCTTTCCTTTTTTCCTTGCAAACTCCATCATCAACATGAAGGAATTGGGATGCAATTTCCTATTCTACTAGCTTAGGAGGAACATAGATTAACAAATTGTAGGGTTGGGTTAGAATTACCTCAATTATAATAACTATGCAATCTAGATAAAAATATATATCACCCATCATCTCTATGTATTTCTTGATCAAAGGGGGAACCCTAGGCATGAGAGTCCTTATGATGGCCTTTACCAATGCAAGATAGACATAGTCACATATGAATTGCATATGGTACCTATATTTAAAGATGTGAAATTTGGATTAGTGGTGGGAGATGATGGCTATACCTTTAGGAGACTAGTTCTTGATGTTAGGGATCTTGGTGGAAGCCAGTAGGGCATCTAATAAGACAACATGCAAATTAATTACTTATCTTTCTTTTGATTATAGTGAATTATTTACTCAAGAAGACACTGATCATATCTCTAAATAGAGTAACATGTTCTTTCTCCACCATAAAATAAACTCAGGACACACAAGTCTTGTTGACATAAATGGTGATAAGGGCTCTCGATAATAGGGTCATGATGACCCTAATCCCTTCCCTAAACTAGACAATGGGGATCTTTCCCTCAAAATCCAAAAAGACATGGTTTTTTTAGAGTAATTATGGTATAATAATGGTTTCTATGTCATGTTCAATGGTCCATACTTTGATTGTGAGTAGGTCCACAAAAGGTTTGGGGAGCTTGTAGTATGACTCAATGGTTAAAGGGGAAATGCAGGCAACTTTCCTAGAGATACCATAATGAATGATCCAATCACCACCAATTATACAATCAATGAAAATTGGATAAAGGACATAAATGTAGTGAAGTACCTCTAGTTTGATATCTTCATGGTGGAGATCGGCCATTTGAATCACAACTAGGTCATAGTACTTTATGCTTATCATGGTAATCATCTGCTCTTCCTTGGTGATGGGTTTAGCTCCTATATTGTGAAGTAAAGTTTGGACCAATTCTTATTTCCATTATTTAGGGTCATGGTGTCTAGTTTAATGCCATTAAAAACTCTATCTTTGTTGTACATGGATAGATAGAGCTCTATCTCTTCTCTTAATTATTGTTTGTGAGCTGCCATGGCTTCTACTTCTATAAATTGTTTACATCATATTGTAATTGATCTCTATGAAGATGTTTTGTGCTAAAAAACATAATTATGATTTTTTTGAATTCCTTAGTAACTAATTCAAGTTTACTTTGGGTATTTTTATGTAATTCTAGGGCTTCGAATCTTTAATGGTGGTAATTCATTTAAAGTTCAGCTCATACATGCTTTAGATTTGATTTGGACCTTTACCTTTATAATTTTGCATTATGAGGCACACAAGATCTCATATTTTTTCATTTTCTACTTTTATGGTGATTATGTGGCATCAATCTAGACCTTTCATGGAATTTGTAATAAATGCCTTTTAACACTAGCCATTGGCATTTAAAAAATGCCCCATTTGCTTCACACCATCAGATTAAGATCCTGGGTTAGTGTGAGTCATTAATTATGATCTAGGTTCTTACCTATTTATTATTTTTTTGGTACCAGTGACCTATGGTTGTGCTACTTGACACCTCCACAAGCCTTCTAATTTCCTTTTAAAAGTCATTAGTGCTTTTATTCCATTTTATCGAGGGGTGAAATGAAGTGTAAACCATTAGATCTTTCATTAGTTCTGCTTCAAATGTGCTTTTGCCACACACTAAGCCTATGGGATTCTCAAGGCTTCATTGAAAATTCTTTAGTGTCCTCATACCATTGTATCATCCTCCCACTATGAATCATGAGCCATAGATCTATAAAAATCTATAAGCTTTAACTTAGCACATTATTAAGGTAGGGATTTAGGTTTAAACATCCTAGGCTAAGGTTTCTTTCATATTTAATAAAAATGAAATAAAATTTAGGCTAGAGTGTTTATGCCTAAGTTTATTTTGGATTCATATAAAGGGTACCATGGTTAAATGTTTTAGGATAAATTTTACACTTTGTTTAATAAACACAATGTACACTTTGGGCTAAATTATTCATGTTAAATCTATAAAACATGCTCAAAAGGGGTTAAAAGGATATAATGGTCAAGTGCCAAATAGAGTATTTTTTTGTATTAATAAACAAATTAAAACCTTTTTTTAAAGCATCTAAGCTAAGTTTTATGTCACAAAGACCCTTTCAAAATAATACTTAGTATAAGTCTCTAGCCAAAGGTTTATGACATTTGAAGTAAAATGCAATGGAGACCTTAGGATATAAACTTAAACTAAATTTATTTTTCATAAATTTAGACTATAGGAACATTTCAATATTTTTAGATTAAATATTTCTAGTGTTTGAGCATCCTCTAAGGGCTTCCATTAATTTGCAAGGTAGTTCACAAGGTTTCTAGTGACATTTTAGTGTGTATTTTAATCCTGAGTAAAATAATTCATTACCTTAGATTTGATGGTATCTTGGATATCAAATACATTCTCATAGATGTCAAATTATATTCACACAAATGTCAATTTTAATCTAGTAAAGATTTTAATATGATGGGCTTAAATTTGATAGCCGCATAGACGTCAAATACATCTTCACAGATGTCAAATGATGTTCATGTGAATGTTAAATTTAATCTCATTAAATTCTTGTGACCTAATGTAATAGTTCCACTTGGCACCTCTGAGAGCCTTCTTAGGATATTATATTAAATTTGCTTCATTATATCAAGAATCATGATGAATCGAGAGCTATACGATTGTGATCCAAGAGCTTGACTGTGATTGGTTACTTTTGTTAGATGGGCCCCTTTGATTTTAAACTTTGAACATGGGAATGTTATGTTGTAACACTACAAAGCTCCTAAGATTTGAATTTTCAATGATGACCTCATTCCATTTTATCTTTAGTCTATGATGAAGTGATAACCATTTATCAAAATCTAAGAGCTTGAATTTGATTGGTCTAAAGATTAAGTGCTAGATTTTGTTGGGATTTCCTTGCAGCATTTGATCAAAAGGCCATGAGGAGTGGAAACTATTAGATATTGTGAGTTACATGCCTTTTAAGCCAAGTCTTTGGCCTTACTCACTCCATTAGATCAATATATATGATGAATAATGGACCATTAGATCTACAAAGATGTATGAAAATTAAGTTAGGACCCATAGTTAAGTAAAGACTTAGGCTAGAGTATTAAATCTAAGGTCTTGTTTGTATTAATAAATATGTCAAGTCATTAAGATTAAGAATTTAGGTGAAGATGTTAAAAAAGGACCAAGATAACATAAAACTTAGGCTTGAGAGGTAAAAACCTAAGATAAAGCATTAAGACTAAGGTCTCATTCATATTAATAACTATGAACAGGGCCTTAGGGTTAGTGATTTAGGCTAAAGTTATAACAAGGCAAATCATGGTAAAATAAAAAAGGACCCTACCATATGTAGAATGTATACCATAGCTTAGAAATAGAGAGGAACAAAGAGGAAAAATAAAAGGGGACCAAGCATAATTTTTAAGCTAAGGTTTGGGTCATGGTAAAAAAACATGACCAAGCCTTAAAATAAAAATTATGCTCAAGTCTAAAATGTTTTAAAATTATTCTTGCCAAATGATCTAACCAAATTTGAAGTTAAACTAAGGGTATATGCTAGGGTTTTAGAATATAGATCCATCATCAAGTACTCCATGAAACCTATATCTTGAAGATGTGAAGACTGATCATTAGTAACATTAGGTAAATTTAAAACAAACCATAAATCATTACCCAAATTTTTTAGAGTGGATGATGTTTAAATTCTAAATAATATTCCAACATGGTATGCTTGCAGGTTTAAGCTTCAAAATATCTCAAAGGACCCAATTTTCAAAATTCAGGGTATGTTGACCTCAACACACTCTTGATATTGTTTGTCAAGTTATGCCTAATGATCTTAACTACAATATTTTATTAGGTCAACCTTAGATTCATGAAATAAATGTGATTCATACATTACATGCATATATTAAGTTTAGTTACCAAGGATATATATGTGTGTCCTTTATACTAAAACCCTTTCAAATAATGTGAAATGATCCATCTCATAGATTCTTATGTTTCATATATACAACCTTATTCCAATGATGCATCACTATATAAGACATCTATAGATTTACCCTCATTTGTATCACATTTAGAGGAATCATAAATCAAATTTAATCAATATGGTTTTAAATTTAAATACTTAAAAAATTATAACTAAACCATTGGATAAGGGTTGAACAAACATGCTCAAGGTATTTTTTATCCTATCACCACTTTTTCCAATAAAGGCTAAGCAAGCCTTAATTATAATGATAAGTCCACATCTCATGGACTTAATCAAGTTAATCAACCTCCCAAGTTCATACCTACCACACATATGATCTGAGCATAATAATCAAGTCAATCATGTTTATCAATTATCATTAGTATAAATTGAAATCATTGATAGCATGATCTTACTATAAAGTATGACATTGGATGAGTTTTTAAATGATGAGCCCCTTTTCGAATATTTAGGTGCATGTGAAGATATTCCTTCTTTCCATCATAATAAAATATTTCCTCATGAAAAAAATACATACACATAGTTTGGTGAAGGCAATGATTCTATCTCGATAATGTAATTATATGGTCCCAATACTATTCCTACCAGTCTAGATGTGGAAGATTGACCAACATTACTTAATGAGGAAGCAATTTGGTTTCATTTTGGCACTAAAAATGATCTGAAACTAGTACTCTTGGTATCCATGTTAAAAAATGATGAAGGAAAATATTTTTGACAAGATTTACATGATTATCCCAAATTATTTGCATGGTAATATATATACATGTTTGGAATTGACACAATCGTAGCTATGCAAAATATTGTGTTATATCAAGATTCCAAACCAGTCATGAAATTATTAAGGAAATGATTTTGTATGCCAAATTCATTCATGCAGTATATTATCACAAATGGGTTTCTAATATTATACATGTGACAAATATTAATGGATAAATTTGATGTTTCACATATTACTATATTTAGATAAAGCTTTTTGTAAATATGATTTTCCATTACCAAACATAGATATGATTGTGGATTTCATCATAGGATGTGAGATTTTATCATTCATGGGCAATTTTTTTAGATATAATCAAATCAAGATTACTCCTTCAGATCAATAAAATACATCATTCATCACACCATGGGGGATATTTTGTTATACAGACATGCCTTTTTGACTGAATAATGTGGGATTAACCTATCAACAAGCCATGACACATATTTTTTATTATCACATACATAAAATAAATGAAGATTATGTTAATTATTTATTATCCAATTCCAAGAATTGATAAGATCATGTTATTCACTAATGAAAAGTATTTGAAAGAATGAGGAAATATAACATACATCTAAATATGAAAAGTATTTTTTTGGGCTTTATTCAAGAAAATTATTGGGATTTTAAATTTACAAAAGAGGCATTGAATTCAACCCTAATAAATTAAAATATATAGTGGATATGCCACCACCAAATCAAATTCAATGCTTATAAGGTTGTATTTAATCTATACAAAATTTTTGTGGCTCTAATTGTAGATAAAACACAATATTTTACAAGGTTACTTAATAAGGATACCAAATTTAAATGGGATGACTCTTGTCAAATGTTTTTTATTCACTTAAATAATATCTCTTAAATATACTTATTCTTATGCATCCTATCCCAAAGTGACCTATTTTATTATATATTTCTACAATTGATCATGATTTGGATGCTTTGATCACATACTAAGATGAAGATCACCATGAAACTATGTGATGATCACTATGAACATGTCATTTAATTCATTATTCACACACTTATTGATTATGAAAAAAAAATACCATTGTCAAAAATTTATTTTGGTTCTTATTTTTTACATGCAATCATTGTGTCATAATTTAATTTGTAATGTATTTCATGTCATCACTAAATTTGAACTAATCAAGTATATTATGTTAAATCCCCATATATCAAGGCATAAAAAAATGTGTAATGATTCTTAATGAGTTTTATTTACATTTTATATCAACAATTTCTATTAAACCATAAGTTATTGTAGATAAACTAGATATCACCCCATTACATGATACATTATTCATTACTATCAAATTTCAAAATGATTTCACTTCTTATAATATCAATCATGATATGTGGATCATACATTTTAATGGATATAAATGTGTTATAGGTTCTGGGGATGAGATTGTGTTTGTTACTTCACAAGTGAACATGTGCCTTTTTGCTTTTCACTTGTGATTTTCATACATAGATAACATAAACAAATATGAATCTCTGATACTAGGCTTATTGACATAAATAATATGTATGTTAAATATTTATGTGTCTATGGAAATTTAAATCTTGTTATAGATATGTTATAAATCTTTATCAAACCTAGGAGGAAAAGTTAATCGCTTATAAAGACATGTTCCAACATCTCATACTACACTTATATTATTTCTCCATTAAGAGTATCTCTCACAAATATAATTGACATTTTGATGCCATGGATAACACTACATATTTAATCTTGATTGATATTAATTATGATTATGCAATATTTGCTATCCAACAATTATGAAATCCTTCAGTTGATATTGATATCATCAATGCATTATAATTTTTGAAAATAACATGAAGTGTTAAAAATCTCTAGTTATACATCGATATATATATATATATATATATATATATATATATATATATATATATATATATATATATATATATATATATATATATGTATGTATGTATGTATGTATGTATATATATATATGTGTGTGTGTGTGTGTGTGTGTGTATATATATATATATGTATATGTATATATATATGTATATGTATATATATATATGTATATATATGTATATATATGTATATATGTATATATACATATATATATATATATATATATATATATATGTATATATATATATGTATATATATACATATATATATATATGTATATATGTGTGTGTGTGTGTGTGTGTGTGTGTGTGTGTGTATACATACATAGACACACACACACACACACACACACACACACACACACACACACACACACACACACACACACCTCTATAAATCCAATTTTCCTAAAAATTATACATGAGAGGATAAAAATTGGTTATAACTCCAAGCCATGTTTTATGTACTTATTGGTGGATCCATTTTTAAATTATCTTTTGAGGGATGATCATTATGATTTCTAGATTAGGTTTAAGCTCAAACTTTTATAATCAAAGTCCATGATAAAAAATGTGGAGGCCACTTTAGTGGAATAATAATGTCTTTTGAAGCTCTTATGTCAAGGATATTATTAGCCAATAATGGAACAAAATGTCATGAATATGTTAGATTATGTTCCCAATGTCAAATGCATATAAATGTTAATCACACTCCATATTTTTCCCTCCAACACATCATCTCTCCATGGGATTTCTCTCTTTAGGTATTTGATTTAATTGGAAAAATCAATCAAGTGTCTTTAAACAAACACAAGTTTATCAATATAACTACTAAATATTTTACAAATTTGGTGGAATTAATACCCATACAATATAAAATGGGTGAATATATTTAAAATTTATTACTCATGCATATTATCTCACAATTATACCTGTCTTATATAATTTTAATGGATAATGGTTCATATTTAAAAAAAAATAGTCAAAATATCTTGTGCTAAGTTAAGAATCTGTCAAAATTTATCCATTCTTTACTACCTACAAATAAATGGTCAATTAGAATCAATTAATTAAAAAAAATCTTAAGTAATACCATTAAAAACATGGAGTAGATTGGCATGATCAATCTATCTATCCTCTTTGGGAATATCACATAAGCATATGCACACCAAAAAAGGATATGCCATACACTCTTGTTTATTGATGCAGGGGCATCCAATAAGGACCCAAAAAATGATCCATTTTTGTCTTAAATTAGTATAATAAGTGTCATATAGGTGTTATAGGTCTTTAATATTCCATTTTTGAATTATAGAGAGTCCAAAGATGCATAAAATTTGAATTAATAGTTTTCCCTCCAAAAGTAATATTTGAAAATTTGAATGATGTCAAGCCTTGTATAAGGAATTTTGTGAAATTTTTGAATGTGGTAGATGTGTTAACATGTATATGGGTTTTATAAAATATTTAAGGTCCACTATATGGTCATTAATCCATATTTATGGTTTTACATGTTATGTTGTGTGAAAATCAAGACAAAAATGGTATGTTGCAAGAAACCTCTACGTGGGAAAGGTGGCCAATATTCATTTATGAATACTTTATAGGGATATTGGAGTCAGTTTATTTATGTGAGATATATTTTACATTTGAGGTAGATGAATGGAGGATGATTTTCAAGTTTTTTATAAAGGAAGAATTGGAAGTTTGTGGTAATCTCTGCTAAATGAATGAGTACAGACCCTATTTTGAGGTATTTTTTTATGTGGCTGATTATATATGTGTTTTGTTGATGAAGAATGAGATTGGTAATTGTTTTTAATCATTATTTAAGGATTAATTCATGTTATTAAGAGTCAATACTTTAAGGAATAGAAGAAAGGAACAAACCCTATTGGCATATTCTTATATAGACCCCTGCATGTGAGTTTCTTGGTTTTAGTACAAACTATATCTCTTGAGATTAATGATCAAAGGTATTTTGTTTATTGATATAAATTATTATTAAAATGTTATTGAATGTGTTCTTAAAATTATAAGTGCAAGGAATAGAAATAAAGTTAATTGGTATTTGGACATATTTAAAATAGATTTACAAACCCCCATTTTGTGTTGAATGTTTTGTCAATTGAATCCAAATTCTCTTGAAGACACTTATAGTGTTTGGATTTCATAATTTTTAATAAATATTTTATAAAAACATATGATACTAAAATAAATATATTACTAGACCCATATTTCTTATAGTTACATGTTGTCCCAATAGGTAGTGTATTAGATTCTTAAAAATACATGATCAATCATCAAATTAATATGTGATATAATGTTATGGTAAGTGTGATTGATTCCATTAAAAAAATTTAGATACTTTTTGTTTGATCGGGAACTTGGTATGAGTTGTAAACCTTGACACATACCTATAGACAAGGAGTTTCTTGACACAATCAAGATCATTTTGAGTTTAAAATTTTTGATAGTGGATTGGTAGGAGGCATCCATTGATTGGTTAGGTTACTCAGAGTTGAAGAAGAATTGGTAATGCTATTTTGAGTCTTTGAAACCTATTCAAATGCCTACCAAGGAATTTAGTGTGATCTTAGATGAGATAGAAGACCTACAATCCCTAAATTAGGGTTTCAAGCATATATCATGATTCAACTATACAAAAATATTCAAATTTTGTAATATAACTATTTTAAGGATTCCCTAACTAATTTTCATAGTTTTAGAGTGTGCACAAATTTTTAAGTATGGAATCTAGTGGTATAAGATAGATTAGGCCTAGAAGAGACCTAGTTATTTAATCCTAAAGAAGTAAAGAGCACTTAGGAGAAGAGTTAGGTCTTCAAAATTTATACACAAGTATATTTTAGCAAGGGAAAAAAGAAATCATCTTTAGAGATTTATAATTGAATGTTTTTTGTCATACTATACATTAATGACTATGAAAGGGCTACAAGGAGTGTGTCTAGTGGAATCAAAGTTGTGAAAAGGGTTGAAATGAAACTTAAAAAGTGTAGAAAAAGTTGATTATTTATAACAAAGGGTTGATAAGACACTATTAAAAAATATCAAAATCATTTTAAATCTTAAGAGAACTAGGTGAATTTTTATATCATTGAATGAGGAATTAAACTAAGAATCCTTTATTAAAGGGAGTTGATTTATAAACAAGGATAAGTGAGATAACTTGGTGTATGATCTACATCATTTTGGTACAAGATTAGGAAAGAGTATTAGTGGATTGTGGTAAATATTGACAACATGTATTTTGATTGAAATGCAGGATAGGGAACCAATGATAATTCTCTATAGAGAGAGGTAACAAAGATGATGATTTGGTTAAGCATGTAGTGGATCAAGTGACATAATTGATTTCCACATTGATCATAAGGATGGAGGATATTGAGGATGCTCTCAAAGAGAGAACAAAGAGAAAAAATAATGAGAAAATAGGAAGCAAGGTTAAGTAGCTCCATTTTAGCCAAGGATAAGTGAGAGAGGAAATGAAGAGGTGGTTTAAGAGAGACAACAAGTGTAGAAATCAATATTTCATGAAGGCATGGGATAATAACATAATTCATGGAAGATTATACCATTTTTAAATGGTATACTGAGAAGGGATGAAGGTCTTATGAGGTATGTACCAAGACAAATATTTTAGGGAAAGTGTTGGTAATGTCATACTAAGGGACATAGGGAATTAGAGTGTCTATTGAATGTTGGTAAAAGTATTTAGAAATAGAGAATAAGAGAAGTGAATGAGGAGAGAAGACATGAAAGGAATGAGTATTTACTCATGAGGAATATCTTGTTTTATTAGAGAAAGCAAGTCAAAGATCTAGACCAAAGGAGGAGTTTATTCAAGAGCAAGTGCAAAGAAAGAGGTAAAGTATGTAATTTGGTAATTGATGGTGGAACCACTAATAAAATTGTGTCTTTAGATATGGTGTATAATTTATGATTGAAGAGAATGACACATACACAAACATATAAGGTTTCATGGGTTTATAAGGGACGTCAACTCTTGGTATGTGAGAAAAATTGGGTAGAATTAAAGATAGGAAGATATAGAGGTAAAGTTTTGAGTGATATTATACTAATAGACATTTATAATTTTCTATTAGGGAGACCATGGTAGTTTGATAAGCATGCAACTCATGATGGACAAGCTGACACGTATAACATCAAGCAACATAGAGAGGTACACATACTTGTCGCATTGAAAGGTAAATAAGAAGAATAGATGAAAGAATAATGATGATGGTAACGAATCAGTACTGTAGCAAAACCATAGAGATTTTTGGTTTGGTCAAGAGAGAAGCAAAGGTAAGTTGTCTTGAGTTGATTGATATGAGGAGTTATGAGTCAAAAAATATGTACATAAAAGAGGATAAGCAATAATGTAAGGTGATATCAAGTAATTTTCAAAATAAAAAAGTCATAGCACCTAGGAGAGTGCTAAAGAAAGAAGATATCCAAAGTAAGTATGGCTGTCAAGCCTATATAAGAGAAGACAATAAAATGGTTATAGAAATTTCAGCTAAGATGGATGAGAAGTGGTTTGTAAAATACACTAAGAAAGTGAATAAGATGGAAATTGAAATGTATAAGGAGGAAACCCAAGAGAAATCCATGAAGGCTCCAAGTTCTATTTATAATATGATGTTTTATGATAAAAATGTAGATAATGAGTAGATAAATAAAGAAAGAATGGTTGATAGTCTCTAAAAAGAAGAGAGGTCAATGATTTGGGAATATTCAAAAGGACCATGAACAAGATAACCATGAAGTGATAAATTAGAGAATGAGATATTGAAAATGATCATACAACCTTTGAAAGTGTAGGAGATAAAGAGCAATCATGAAGGTGTTGAACACCATAGTGAGAGTTTTCACAAACATGAGGTATCTAAGGACCAAGAAGATGTTGTATGTTAAGTGAATGGTAAAAAACAAGGATCATTAGTGGAGGAGGAAGACTAAATACTTTTGATAGTGGTTGATGATGTAGATAAGGAGAAAGTGAATCAGTTCTTAGAGTAGGAAGAGTGGTATACACCTTCAAGGCAGGTAGAAGACAACAACAGATGTGTTTTATTTAACAATTTTGTTTTGTGCATAGGTATACCATTCAAGGAGTTGAAGAAAATAAGGCCTAAATGTGGGTAAAAAAAACATGTTCGCCTCTATGAGAGATAATTATAATAAGACACCTCCAATGAGGAGGTTCAATGCAAGCATATAGAAGCATATACCAAGTGCATCAATAAGAAACTATGGTAAACATTTTTGTAGCTTGGTAGTATGATGAAATGGAATCCTATAAGAACCCAAAAAATGATCAATTTCTGTATTTATTTAGTATAATAGGTGTCATATAAGTGTTACAAGTCTTTAGTATGCCATTTGTGAAGTCTAGAGAGTCTAAAGATGCATAAAATTTGAATTAGTAGTTTTGATGCCAAAAGTAATATTTGAAAGATGTCGAGCATTGTATAAGTAATTTTTTGAAATTTTTGGTGGAATATGTGTAAACATGTCTAAGGGTTTTATAAAATATATAAGGTCCACTAGATAGTCATTAATCCATAATTATAGTTCTACATGTCATGTTGTGTGAAAATCAAGACAGAAATGTTATGTTGCAAGAAAACTCTACATGGGAAAGGTGGCCAAGATTCATTTATGCATCATTTATATGGATATTGGGGTCAATTTTTTTTATGTGATATTGATTTTACATTTTATTTATATGATTAGAGGATGATTTTAAATTTTTTTATAAAGGAAGAATTAGAAGTTTTTGGTAATCTTTGCTAAATGAATGAGTACAGACCCTATTTTGAGGTCTTTGATTATGTGGCTGATTATATATGTGTTTAGTTGATGAATAATGAGATTTTTAATGGTTTTTAATCATGATTTCATTATTTATTAATGTTATTAATATTAAATACTTTAAGGAATATAAGAAAGGAACAAACCCTATTGGTAGATGCCTATATAGACCCTTGCATGTGAGTTTCTTGGTTTTGGTGTAGACTGTATCTCTTGAGATTAATGATCAAAGATAATTTATTGATTGATATATATTATTTTTTAAATTTTATTAAATTTTTTATTAAAATTATTATTTTAAGGAATATAAATGAAGTCAACTAGTATTCAGACATATTTACTTTAGACTTACAAAACCCTATTTTATGTTGAATGTTTTATCAATTAACTGTGTGTGTTCATGTTGTGCACAAAGTAATGTTAAATATTGAATAAAAATTATCTTGAATAACCTTTTATTTGTTGGATTTTATAATTTTCAATATATATTTTGTAAAAAATATGATATTTATACATATATATTACTTGACCCCTATTTCCTATAGTTGTATGTTGTCACAGTAGGTAGTGTATTGGATTATTGAAAAGATTTGATCAATACTAAAGGTAATATGATATATAATGTTATTATAAGTGTGATTTATTAAATTAAAATTTATTATAGCCTTTTTGTTTGACTATTAATGTGTTATGAGTTTTAAACCTTGACATAGGTCTGTAGACAGATAGTTTCTTGACATAGCCAAGAGCATTTTGAGTTGAAAAGTTGTGAAAGAGGATTGGTATGAGGAATACATTGATTGGATAAGTTAATCATAGTTGAATAAGACCTAGTAAAACTATTTTAAATCTTTTAAACCTAGTCAAATTCCTATAGAGGAATTTAGTGTGCTCTCAGCTGAGATAAAAGACCTACAAGCCCTAAATTAGGCTTTCAAGCATATCTCATGATTCAACCATATAAAAAAATTAAAATTTTATAATATAGATATTTTAAGGATTCAAAAACTAATTTTCATGTTTTTAGAGTGTTTATATATTTGTAATTACATAATCTAGTTGTTTGAGGTGGATTAGGCCTAGAAGAGACCTAGTTCTTTAGGCCTAAAGAAGGAAAGAACACTTAGGATAAGAGTTAGGTATTAAAAATTTATATATAGGTATATTTTGGAAAAGGAAACAATAAATTATCTTTAAATATGTATAATTGATTTATATTTTAATGTATTATGAATTAATGACTCTGAAAGGACTACAAGGAGTGTGTTTAGTATAGTCAAAGTTGTGAAAAGGGTTGAGATGAAACTTGGAAAGTGTAGAAAGAGTTGATGACTGAGAGCAAAGGGTTGATAAGACACTATTAGAAAAGATAAAAAAAATTAAAAATATTAAGATAACTAGGTGAATTTTAATATCATTGCATGAGGAATTGAACTAATAATCCTTTATCAAAGGGAGTGGATTTAGAAACAAGGATAAGTGAGATAACTTGGTGTATGCTCTACATAATTTATGTAATAAAATTTTTACTTGCTCTTGAGATATAAATCCATCTTTATTTTTCTCATTAAAATACATTATCAAAGATAATGATTATCAAGAAAAAATCCTACATTATAAATTCTTGATAATAAACACATACATGCTCTAAAAAATATACAATTTTATCAATCATGTATCAAACGAGCATATGGAAATAAAATTCATGATTGTGAAATATAAATTGATGATATAATACTCAAATAAAATTAAAATACTAGTGATTCTATCAAAAAACAAAGAAAAATTCAAACCTAATTGGTTGGGCTCATTCATAATCACTAAAAGGTTGGGTACATGATATAACCACATAGACACACTCAAAGGAAAACCTATTAATAATCACATTAAAATCAAGATCAATATATTTTTTTTGTTTCATATATTTTAAAAATTCAAAATCATGAATATATCTCAAAAGTTTCAACAAAATCAATATATTTTCAAAAAATCAAGATAAACACCTAAAGAACATTTTCAAATATTGTTATATTCATTACTAACATATGTTATTTATTTTATGTTAGGTCAGTATCATATTTAAATTTTTAATAGACTTTGATTTTATGAGGTATTTTAGTGTTATATAGGACATAATTTTACATAATTTTGATGTCGGGTTTCCCTTATTACATAACAACCTTGTTCAGTTGGGTGCATATCTTTATTCTATATGAACACTTCAACATGTTATATCTATCCACAAACTTTATACCATGTTGAGCTACATATCATATAAATGTTTTGATAGTCACTCATATTATACATGTGCTACATGAAATTTTTTACTTGATAAATAATGACATTAATGTATATGTTGGATTCAACTTAGTATAATTTAATTTATGCTTATTTTCTCACTTTATTTCATCATACAATATAACTTGATTTCTTATTGTGAGTGTCTTATGGCCTTGTATTGAAAAATTATTACATTAATGGTATTCTCATACCATTTATGTGACCCTTGGCCTTGTGTGTTTATGTGGTATTCACATGTCCCTTGTATGTGGCCTTTGAGCCTTATGTGTGACATTATATGAAAATTATACTGCATTATGTGTCATTTATTATATATTCATTATTTGTTAATATGATTCCATGATTCATATCATGCATTAATCTTAATCTCTACTCTTTTTTATTTGATAAGTAAAAGTACAAGTTTTAGATGGATCCTATAACTAGAAAGTTAACACATGTATTTAAGACAACAAAAAAAAATAACACCAAACAAGTCAGTCATCTAGGTTGACTTAGAAAGTAGATAAACTTATGACAAAAATCTCCAAGGACACTAAGAAACCTACATTAAAATTTGACCAAAAACAAAACTAGAAGTTAAAATGATCGATGTACATGTTAACTAGTAGATTCCTTAGAGTTAAAGTAGTTAACTAGCATGTCCAAACTAGTCTTCTTCTTGTCCTCTTTGATTTTACTTTCATGACTTGTCCCTAAGTACATTTTCTCAAGCATTCCTCCTTGTTTGACCCTTCCTTATTTTTCCTAGAGTTTTGGGTGGGTGAATATTTTTTAGCCTTGTCTTAGAATATAAAACCTTTAATGCCATTTATGTTTCCTATTCCACTCTCTATTTTATTTTTAATATTAGGATGAGATGTGGTTATCACAAGTGTCACCATCACCCCTTTCTCTCCTTATTGGTAGAGCTAATTTTTTATCCATTATTTTGAGTACTGACCCCCTCATCTCTACTAGACTCCAAATCCTTTATAAATTTATTAGTCTCACCCTTCATGTAATTATAGTGTTCCATCTATTTTATGATAATCATTCCTTGATGTTCTACCTTATAGTTCAACTCCATCAGTTTTAGATTTAGGGTTGGATGAATGGATACAATGTCTTTATTCTCATTCTTTTTCTTAGGTAGTTTTAGAGGTGAGTAGGTAGTTCTCCTCTAGTCTTCCTTCGTGAATTTAACTCAAATCCCTTTAGTAATCTTAAATACTTGGGATTTAAATTTACTAGTTTTGACCTCAGGTATAATCTCCATTGAGTGGGTGCTTTTAGAATAGGATTCATCCATAGTTTTTTTAGAAGATTATAAACATTATTAAAAAAATTCCTTTGACTCCTCGAGGTCCTCCTAATTTTACTCAATAGTATCCTTGTTCACTAGATACACCTCCTTCTATTTTATAGTATCCCATCTTTTTGTAATGAGAAAAATTAGACCTTGATGAATGAGGTCACTAGAAAAATTTACTTAAAACATAGTCACCATAATTTAAAGTGATATAGATAAAAATTACAACAAAATATTTGTCTCCCTTAAATTTATTCATGATAAGGAAATTGTGAGAGATTAGGACATGAAATTTACCTTCTAATGTTATGTACTCCATGACATGTAGGTAAATGTCATACTAGTACTTTGATATGTTCACCTTGCTAAGACTTTTTCCATGGTCATGTTGTCCACTTTAGAATTCAAGATTTTATTCATAACCACCTAATTTTTGTGTTTATCCTTAAATTCTTTGGTACCCTCATAGCTCATACCTATCATTTCTCCAATCAATTCCTACTCTCTACATGATTACATATTTCACATGTTATAAAATTATTATTTTGAGCTAGGTGACTTTAAGTCTATGTCCCTCATCTTAAAATAGGGGCATCATAATGGGATTTTATTGAGAAGTAAAGATCACATGAGAAAATTTTAGATTTATGGCACTATTTAGTTTTAAAATTTACAACATAATTTAGAATGTTAAGATTATAGGGGCATGTGACATGAATGTGCACTCATTAATATAGTTACTTCAATACATACTTTCAATACATATTCATGTGAAAAATAATTACAAGTTGCAAGTTTATAATATTTAGAGGTTTCAATAGTTATAAATTTCAAATGGAATTCAATATAAATTCAATTATAGTACAAGGGGCATGATACTTATTCATGTTCAAGTTAATAAATGTAAATTTAAAATCTCTCAAGTTCAAAATTTTGAAAATTTTAAATAGAATCTAGATATGTCTATAGTGTTGTGATTTGTATTCATGTTGCAATTGGGCGCATTAGAATCTAGTGACACTAAATGGCTATGGTTGCACTTTTTATATATATAACACCATAATTGATGGTTCCAGACCTTAAATTATTTTATATAATACCATACACAGTCAATTAAGAGTTGGAGTATACAATATTTCCATCTTAATGGCATTCAAAGTTTTTTTAATTGAGACTTTATCACTCTCAATTGGCCACAAGTTCAACATTTGTCCAAAAGCCTCAACAAGGGGACAAACACTTCTCCATTTTTAAGTTATAGGGAAATTATATTGCAAAATATTACAGGTCTTTGCTCTCTTTTCAAATATTTCAAGTTTCAAGTTTCATATTTTCAATTTTCAAATATGTAAAATAACCACTTCTAGTGGAATTGATGCAACTTTTACATTAAGGCATATTGCAAAATCAAGATTCACATCAAAATACAAAGTGTGTATACACACTTAGTTTCACATCTACTTTACTCTAGTGATTTAAATTTTTTCATCACTTGAACAAAGTAAGGGAATATTTAGAAACATTAAATTAATCATTAATTTCTTGAAAATGTTTAACATTAACATCCTTACCTTACTTGGACTATTTGATGTTCCACTAACTTAAAATCTCTATGGGAGCATATAATACTCTGAAAACTTTCTTAAAAATACTAATAACATCTTTTAAACATCTCTATTATGTTTAAAAATACATTATAGACCCTTTTTGTAGTCTTTATCCTTCTAGGAAAAGTTCATGCTAGTTTGTATAGTTTTACATTAAAGTCTTGTACGCTAGTACAAACTTATCCCTCGCACTCCAATAGTATATTTTAAAATTTTAAATGGTATAATTTACCCATCCCATTATTTTAACAAGATTGGTCTAGGGAAATATTAAAAATATTCCCCTATATAAACACTTCAAGGCTTATTTAAACATATCCATAAATCACTTGGAAATTCTACTACACACTCCATAAAAGAGTACTATTTCTTCCAATTTTAATTCTACTCAATTCTAATAGTCATAGGCCAAGTATGAATATATTTTATAATAGATCAAATAAATCCATTTTCAATTATTTTAATCAATTTTTTAGCTATATTCATAAAGTTACATAATCACATATCACACACTCACTCTATAAGGGAGAACTACATTGATCTAAGTCCCTTGTGGGTTATGCAAGTAACACTAAAATTAAATAGGTTTTTCTAAAGGTAGTTTATTACCTTAACTCTATTCCCCCTTTACATTTGATTTATATTATATTTATTATGAAGATCAAGGGTTTATGTTTTTAAAGTCTTCCACACAAAAAAGTATGAAACAAAATTAATTAGAAAACCCTTGTAGCAAATCACGTAAACACAGATCAAGAAATCAAGTATACATTTATCCTAGACTTAACCACAATAATTAGACAAGACTATAGTACAACCCTATCCTCGTTCTATGGAATTTTTCTAGTAAAGTTGGAATATTTATTTTTTATTTTGACATAATTTATAGTTAAATAATTTATAGGTGTTTTAAGCCAGTTTTCTATCATAATCAACATAATATCTATTTTAGGGAGGCTTGAATAACTTTAAGATTATTTTTTTTAGAAAATTTCAAATTATTTATTTTACTATATCCTATTATATATTCCTATATATCAATTTCAATAGTTTAGATCTATTACATTCAATTAATAATAAATTAAATAGAGTCTAAATGTATATTTGTGTAGGTATTCAAAGATGATTCTATGTCATGAGGATGCTCCTTATGATTCTTAAATTTATCAAGGAGATAATCCACATAAGACTCAATAATTTTATTTATAAGGGCATGAAAAATATGATGCGTGCCAAATTGGTAAATTTCCTTAACATTCTTAAGGCAAAAGGGAATCTTAATATAATAATACATGTCACATAGGGTAGTAAATTGTCTATTGTTGATATTCAGATTAAATTTTGATTCGATTATATCTATAAAAACCATTTAATATTGATAACATCTTATATCTATGAATATAATCCATGATAGTTTTCATGGTAGGTAATAGAACGTTATCATCTAAATATTCTAAGTTTATGTAGTGTAAATAAATACATATGTGGATGACCATTATGAATTTCTTGTGAGTGGGGACTATGTTGGAGACTCATACAGAGTAATCTATGGGAATAATAAACTTGACATCTAAGAGTTTGTTAATTTATTTGTCACAAAGCTTAGAAATTTCTTTGAGACATTTTTGTTTCTATTGGTAGTTGGGGGTGGTGTTAGGATACGTGATAGTGTTTTGAATGAGGACTTTCGGATCAATGTCAAGCATATTATAAAATTTCCAAGAAAATATAACCCTAAATTTGGTAATTAAAGCATGTAAATTGTTTTACTCTTCAAGTGTGAGAGAAGACCCTAATTTAACTATATGAGTTATTCAGATGTTCCTAGATTGATATCAATGGTGTCCTTAGCCAACATCATGTTTTTATGCTCAAAGTGATTTGATGCAGGTGGTAACTTAGAAATTTATTTTTATTTTAATTAACATTACTAGAGTGATAATATTATGAAAAATAGGGGGATTTTTTACAAGGTGTTCAAGCTTGTGATGTTGGTAATGGATCATATCTTTCCTTATGTGAAGAATTTATTGAATAGCCTCATCACTTGGTAAAGTAGGTAATCAACCATTATATTCTATTTAAAATTATAAAATTATGAATTTATTAAAAAAAATTATTATTATTCATGAATCTACCTCACATCTATGGCTTTGTAATATAATGTAATGATTTGAGTTGTAAAATGAGATTCAAAATTTATCTTGATGTCATTGACTTGCCTAATGTTGTTGAAATTTTATGTATTAGTTTGAATGTATTTAGGATAATTTAAATTATAATTTTGTTTTAAATGTGTAAAATTTTCAATGTCCTATAAAATGACATTAATTTATGTTATTTATAAGTGAACACCATTTTTTGATGTGATTTCATCATAATTTTTTGAATGCCATCGATAATGCTGATGAATTATTTTGATTATTTGGAAATAAATTATCAAATATTTATAATTATGGTGTTTTATTTTAGTAGGACCAGAGATTTGATGAATTATATACATAAGTATTCTAAGGGTGGATAAACAAGATGATTGAAAGGTATATAGTCATCTTAGTCATCAATACATTTAAATTAAGGTTTATCAAATTAATAGGATGTGTGGACCATGTTTTCCTCAAGGTTGAAGGTGTGCATTGGGAAATAGTATTTTGATAATTAAGTACATCTAAGTGGAATTATTGATCTTTGAAAATGATGTAATACTCATAATAGGATGGTTGAAATATCCAAGTATGTTTTTTACTTTGGTATTATTGAAGATCATCATTAGATATATCCTTGGCATGTATGTATATTTGACTACAAGTTACTAGAGAGAATAAAAAATAATATTAAAAGAGTAAATAAACCATTTTATAATGAAATTTTAATGATTATTCATCACATGTTTCCTATTTGGCATTACACAGTGAATATTTTTCACTCTCTTCATCAAATATGAGGAGCTATTTATCCTTTTTTTAGGAATGATAGGGGAAGCCAAGTAGTAATATATTGAGGTAACTTAGAAGTGTTACAAATATTTTGAATTTTATTTATCTCATCAATTTTTAATAATGAGATTGTTACATGTACATTAGGATTCTTGATTATGTATTTAAGAAATGGTATCCTATTATGTGTGTTAGTTTAAGAATTTTGAATTATTTTTTAGGATTTTCTACTTTGAGGTCTCATGGCTTAGGATTGAC
The DNA here is from genome assembly GCA_037957365.1 of Torreya grandis. Lineage (NCBI taxonomy): Eukaryota > Viridiplantae > Streptophyta > Pinopsida > Cupressales > Taxaceae > Torreya > Torreya grandis. The sequence goes on along the minus strand of JARHVA010007969.1, from coordinate 448,237 downwards.
TTAATGTTTGTATAAAAAATTGATATGAATATAAATATTATTATGTGGTGAGTATAATATTATCCTAATAATATATTATAATAAGGAAAGGTGTCAAGGAACATGACCTTCATTCATGTTTCTTTGGTCATATGGTTATAAAATCCCAAATAAATCCAGGGTGAATTTTACTATTCCTATAAAATCAACAACAAATGAGTATTTTTTCTTGAGATAATTTCTATATTATCCCAAATTTTTTATTAACATAATGAATTAATGTCAATGTTTAATCATTCATCTATTGGAACCTTCCAAACTTGTGTATCACTGATCATGATACTAATAAGGAGTGAAGGTTCCTTGGCTTGGTAAAGGATTTCATCATTAATAATATCATCCATGATAAATTATATTGAGTTTTTTAAATTTTATAGAGGGTGAGGGATGGCCTCAATGGTGTGTACTTCATATCATGTTAGAATTTGTGGAGCTAAGAAATTAAATAATTAAACCTAATCTAAACTAAAAACTAAACTTCAATATAGATCAATAAATGAAGTAAATCAATAAAAATAATAATTATAAACATGAAGTATTAATCACATTCTCTATATTGATAAAATAAATATTTCCTTTTGAATGCCAAATGTGGATGCTCAACTCCTTTCCAAATAAAAAATAATTGGGAAGGAATTTGGGGTGCCAAATGACTTTGATGGCTTTAATTCACTTTAAAAAAATTATAACACCTCATTATGTTGAATGTGGATGATTTAAAGTGATGTATTTCATGTTAATTAATAGGATTATAGTAAATAGTATGAATGGTTTAGGATTATTTGAATTTTTCAAATTATCTCAATATTTGATGGTTGTATTTGAGTCCTCATCCATAAGATGATGACTAATTCCATGTGTTGAGGAAAAATGGGAGATGGTTGAATGAATAACTAATAATTATTAAAGTTAGTTGGTTGAGATATTTATTAGGTTTAAATTTTATAAGATGACTCATAAGGTGGTTAATGAATTTGAGGGATTGGTTGGATGAGTTAGTACATGATTGAGACAAATATGGAGTATGTTTGGGTGAGGTGTAATGTATATATTTTTAATTAGTATTTGAGTAAAATTATGTGTATGATTATAATTAATTAATAAATTATTTTAAATTAAATGGAAATGATGTTAATTTTAATTGAATTAGGGAAGGTGATGGGTTAGTGTGTCAAAGTGAATTTTGACACTAAATGGTGAAATTTAAGTGTCTACATTCTACCCTCTTTGAAATGATGTTGTGACTAGAATAAATAATGTAATTTTTAATAATAATGACAACATAGAACATTTATTATTGTAAATTAAAAGTTTACCTATATAATTAAAAAGAAATATGATGATCCCCCCTCAAGTGTTTGCATAAAAAAGTGGATGGATGCTTGAAATAATGCAAAGGAAGAGAAATGGATGGAAGGAATAATTATTGTCAATAAGGGAAGTACTAGTTTCAATACAAATGATTGAAATTTTATATAGAGTTTGTGTAAAATTGATTTCCTCTAGTTGTTAAAAACTAGAAAATATATTGGGAAAAGAATATTTCTTGTTTATAGACTACATGCTTAGAAAATGATTAGGACTCAGGGGGTCCCATGAGAAAATGTGGGAATGATATATCCTAATGATGGTAAGATATGGGTCATAAAATAAAAAATGTGTATTTTATGATATGTGATAAAATTTTATAAAATTTATAGCTGCAAGAATTGATAAATATTTACAGTAATTTGATTAATTTGTGGGATGAAATATGGAGAAATTTGATTGTGAAAAGGGGAAATATTGACATGGGAGGGAAAATATGGGTTTGAATATATAGTGGTAAGGGGATTGTTGGAAATTCATTTATACATAGTCATTTCATTGTGTTTAGTTTTTAGATTTGATATGTGAGATTTTTCTCTAGGGTGCTTGGAAAAATTAGACTAAATTCTTATTGATAGGAATCACAGTGAACACGTGTGAATTCATTAAAGTCCAGAGGGGAGTGGTGATGTGGTAAGTAAAAAATTACTATTTTTAACTTTTATTACCATTTAATGATAATTAAAATAGGATAAAACAAATTTACTATTTACCAAACAATTATTTTAGCATCGATTAAATTTTTTTGGGTAAATGACAAAATTATAAAAATGAGATTTTAGGATAGGATTAGGGAATTAATCTAATGTCCCAATGAATTCATATTAAACTATAATTAAATAATATATAATTCCAATGAATTCATACAAAAACCTATTTAATTCATAAAACATAGTGGAAAAATCATCAAAGAGAATGGAAAATTTAGAAAATACAACATAATCATATATAACCTACTATGAATTCATCATGGATAATAGAAATTTTATTTGAAGGTTAAAACTATAAATTTACATGATTTGAGATGATGAGATATAAATATATGTGGGAATATAAAATGTGTATGTAGATTAATAAGACTAACATAGTACTAATTACATTATGTGCATGAGAGATTATTGATGTTATTTACACAAGAGAGGCAATCTAAAGATTTATATTTGATGGCAGGGTTTTTTTATTAGAGGAAAGGGTACTAGAGATGATGGGATTACCCTATATAATTAATATTCCTAAGATAAATATTGATAAGGCTTATTTAAATTCACTAGTAAAGCATTGGCATAATGAGATCAATACATTTTACCTATTGATAGGTGAGATGATTATCACACTAGAGGTTATATGGAGGATTTTGAGTATTCCCATATGAGGGATGAAAGTTTAATGGAGTGATATTACATAGTTAGTGACACTATATAAGGTGTTTAGAGATGACCTAACTCTAATGGTGAGGGGTGGTATAGATATTAATGTATGCATGAGCCTAGATACAAATTCATTGATAGTTATACTAATGGATATTGTTAATGGCATGTGATACCTAACATGAGAAGAAGATTATTTACATATGGTTTATTATATGTGATAAAATACATGTTGGAGAGCATGGCATAATGGGTTCCATGTATATTGATTCATTTATACAAAGACATACACCATGTGGTATATATAGGTGGATTTTGTATCTGATCATACACACTATTATGGGTGTGGAGATGGGATCACTTGGTGATTGATCTCCCTATAGGCCAAATGAGGAGGAGTATTATAGAGGATCCATTTGTATATGGATGGGATGTATTTAGTTGTATATTGGGTACATTTAGGAGATGTGAATTAATAAAAGAGCATGAATAATGAGTTAGGAGATAAATAGGTGATGTGGAATCCATATAGAGAGGTTGATCCACACAAGAGTGAGGATGCAAGATAGTTATATTATGTGATGAATTAATGTTATATTATTAGGTACCATAATCACATCATTGAGTGACATAGACAAGATAGGGTGATGAGATAGTATGCCATTATATATGGCATTATGTGAGCAATATAAGAGAGAGCACAATGGGGTACACAAGTTGAGCATAGAGTGGTAGCACATAGTTGGGAATAGGTAAAAATAATTACATTATGTTCCTAGAGGTATTTAGTGGATGGAGGCATGATAAATGATATTCATAATGGTGGGATTAATGGAGACCATTGAGGCTTACAAATACATATGCACCACCTACGATATAGAGATAGAGATTATAGGCTATATTTAGAGCACAACCTTGGAGTAGAGTCCTATGAGAATTGATTGTGAGAGTAATGCCAAAATAGTGTGATACAAGAGGAGATATATATGGGAGAAGATGTATGATATAGAAATGGGAGAATTTGGGTGGATGCAGGAGGAAGAAAGACTCCAGTGGTGATGATTGAGAGTGATGGAGAGGTAGAGGGAGATAGAGGGGACATAGAGATGAGGCATATATTATAGGTACATATAGATGGAAGAGATATATTAGGGTCATTAGGGATATTTATATCAACAGAGGATGAGATCTTTATTTTGAGGCTACATGAGGAGTTTAGAGCTCAATAAATTAAGATAAAAGGCTTATAGGGAGATATAGGTTCTAGGGATAGATAGACTGAAATGAGATTGGTAGAGATTAGTAGATTATAGGCTAAGTTATATATGATATCTAATAATATTGATAAGATAATAGTGAAAGAACATAATAGAGAGGGATGGACACTTACACATGATTCAACTAATTAGACTCCATATGAGATAAGATTAACATAGAGATATAGATGATAGAGAGAGACACATTGTAAGTAGATATAGAGATAAAAAAAAAGTAGCTATTGATTACTCTTATGTATCTAAATAAACTATAATATGTGATGAGGGTGATGGAGCAGAAGATGTATTACAAGAGCCTCTATGAATAGTTAGTGATACTATAGTAGTTTGCACCATTATTCAAATAGTATTTTACAAGGAGGTATACATCAAGAAGGATAATATAGATAGTGGAATTAGATTTATCTATAGTACATGCATCATAGTGTGTTATGGGTCCTTTAATGAGTACACCATAACAATATGATCTGAACCCACCTACAGATTCACCATCTAAGGATCAGGGAGAGACATGACATGATGGATGATATGATATATTGATGTATACATATTTTTTGAGATTTATCATTATATTTATGTATACATATTTTTGAGATGTATAATCATATTTATGTAATTTTAGACATTTAATATATATACATGATTTTTTTTGGACTTGGACATGTGTTATGGATATGTTATGATTTATGGATGTGTTAATTTTATATGCATGTTAGATGATGTAGATAGATAAATATGACCTTATATATGCCATTTTTTTATCCTTATTTTGATGTTTTTAATCACATGTTAATCCTTTTAGAATTTATTATGGTATAATGGAATGCAACAATATATGTATGTATGGATGATTTAGATAACTTCCTTTGTTTTACTTGATTTATTTAGAGTTCCAACAATAATTCTATAATTAATATCCAATTAATAATTAATCAAACTTTATTTGATACATAATAAGACAAAATTATCTAATGGTATGAAAAGACAACAATGGTTATTATGTGTTACATGTAAGGACTGAAATATTCATTTGTGCAAGACATTGTGCATCATGTTATTGGAGACCATAATCAAACTATTTGTAATACACATAATGATATTGACTCACAAGAAGCAATAATAAAGAAAATAAAATGTTTACAAAAATAAAAATCATGTAATTATAGTGATCATGGAAATAAGCAATGCTTAAGTAACAATATATATATATATATATATATATATATATATATATATATATATATATATATATATTGCACACAAAATATACATAAATGAAAAAACACACAATAGCATAAAAATAACAATGAAAACATACAATAAAGTAAATGACACATGAACTCTAATAAATTACTTCATGGGTGTCTTATGCTAGATTTTAATCTTTGGTAAATGAGATCCATGACAATTTTGAACAATCTTACAAGGAAATACTTAAGAGGTGTGTGTATACACATAATATATAAACACTTTATCAATTACTGATGCTTTTTATCTTGCAAGAACCCATCAAGCCTTAATCTCTTTAAGTGTTTGCCTTACCAGGTGAATTGAAAAATGGTGGGAAAACCTTTGGTGCTTCTTAGGGTTGTTGTCCCTTACTACCAATTTTTATCTACACGACCATCTCTAAAAACCATTCCCCTAAGCTTTGCCTCCTATTTTTGACCCTTATCTAGTCATTTTCCACCTTCACTAGCCCTTCACTATCCTAAAATCCTTTTTTATAGTTTACATTACATTATTTTTCCCATTGAACTTTTATTCTAATTTATATAACTTATTTAGGGTCTAGGTCAGCCCTACGAGGACCTAGACAGAGACATAAATTTTTTTTTGTTAATAACAATATAAGGTTGATCAGGTTGACCTTATCAGCCTAAACTTTCAAAAAGGATTAGGCTCAGATCCACCTACATAAACACATCCATTTAATTATTTTTAAGAGGAGAATAATAAGAGATATATATTACACACATGATTATCCACAATTATACTTAAGGAGCATAGCTTAGGGTTTCATACTTTCTTTGGAGATATAGATCTTGTCTTATGGAGAAGTCTTTTGGATGCAATGATAGGTTGTGTAGTCTAGAGCTTATTTACCCTTATCATCCTTACATACCAAAATAACCTCTTGTGAAGTACCTTTGCTAAGGTATATATTGAGGCTCGATGTGTTCTTCTTTAAATGTAAGTATTCATAAATTTGTTCCTCCTTTATAAGAGTATATAGATATACTTTTATACTTATCTCTCATGCATTAGGATTTTGTATACATTGACATGAGTATATGTATTATATGCATACTTAATTTTAATTTTTATTACCCCCACTTTGTGCCACAATATTTGGTGATAATAGATTATACTTTACTTTACTTGTTATTAGTTTAGTGAATATGAAAACATAAGACCTAGTTAGGGTTATTACATAGTTTTACTTGACTAGAAGCTTTGGAACCCTCCCTAGTGATATTATTATGGTAATATATCCCTTAGATAGTTATATTAGATCCATCTTGCTCATGAACTTGAATATCTAAGTGTAATTATGATTTATCTTCTTTGAGATAGAATTTATTTATAAATCTATTGCATTTCCCATTGAATACATTATAGTGAACCTAACATAAATCTAACCCTTGAAGGTTTTATTTATTGCTATAATTTTTATAATTTTATTATATTTTTCCATATTTTGAGTACTATATCAAACCAGTTAATTTAGTTTTTACTTTATGTGCACAAGTTTAACATACAATCACTTCAAAATAACTTTGTTATGTCTGTATAGGTCTTCATCATGTACATGTTACTAGATCAAATAGGTTAACACAATACTCTTATTATTTTATAGATTATCATATAGAGTTTGACATTTTTAATTTGTCATATAATTATTTCTTCGAAAATATAGGTTAATAAACACTATCAAATAGGTCAACCCTATTCTTTAGCATACAAGGTTTTGCAAAACTTGGTTGAGCTTGTTGACTTAGTTTATAGAATTTTAAATCAATAATTAAGGAGTTTCATCATAAAATTTTCAATATTAACCATCTTCAAGACCATAAAGGTTACTCTCGTTCCCATCCCTGTCATTTTAGTACTTTATTAATTTTTATTTTTCACAAGTTAGAAATCTTTAAAATTGTAACCCTATAACTAACTAAGTTGACCTATTTGACTTAGTTTTGTAGTTTGCCTTTTGTTTGAGAGATATAATTGACCTATTCAACTCTATTATTAAATAAATTTATTCTTTATAATAGTAGTGACCTATTAGGGGTAAAATCATTGAGAGAGGGGTGAATCAGTGATCCCAAATAATCCAACTTCAATTTTGATCTTTACAAACACTTAATCAGTTACCACAAGCATTCATGGAGCATAAACATCATTTATATCAATGATCAATATAGAAAATTAAATATAAATCATATAACATATACATACATGGGAAACCCTCTTAGGAATTAAAAACTATTAAAACCTGCAATTGGACTACTATCTTATAATAACAAGAATCAATTTATACCATCTACAAATTATCAAATAACTACCATTATTGATTTTAGTGAGACTAAAATCCCATAAGGAGCTACCACACTTGTCTAACTAAGCTACAATAAAAAATAGAATTTTAGCAAGTTTTGCCTTGCCAAGAGGTTGTAACTAGCTTATACGTTAATCTTCTGCAATAAAAACTATGAGCACATCCACCTTTTCATTGATGTCTTCAACACCTGATGATGGACCTCTAATTATCACTCTTCACCTTTGATCATACTCAAATAATAAGATCACTTTTATTCTAACACAATTATGGCATGTAGGTCATACACACCATCATCAACCTACTTTACCCTTCAACCCATCCAATAGGAACACATAACCTTCACCTTACCTTTGCTCACCATATAATCTCTCACAAATAGCTTGTTGAGAATACTCACTCATTTTTCTCTTCTAGGCTCATTAGGTCCAATGACACATGTGTCCTCCTACACCAACTTAATTAGACATGGTCCACATTCACACACCCTCATACAAGTTTTACAAAATATAGAAACCAACACATTTAGTTTCAATATTTAAAGAGCAATCATGATCATCACCATCTTGGTCAGCCATTAGGCATGAATTAACACATAGGGCATCTATCATACAAAGACATGGATCAATACATTATTCATAGGTTATCCATAGCATCTATATGTCACCCTTAAGTAGTTACACATTTTAATAAGGGCCTTGTAGCTCTTATAGGTCTCAAAGAGACCTATTCATCCATTTAACACTTCATCAAACAAAACAAGAACACATGACATCTTGTAATTACATGGGTCCACTCCTTATGTCCTATTAGACATCCTTAAATGATCATAATCATCATTTATCACCTCTACATATGATAAAATAACTTAAACACTGACATGGTGCACAAAAACATTATGAATGGAAACACAATCAACTTCTTAAGCATTGTTCATACTCAAGATAGATTGATCATAGCTCCAAAAACCACACAAAGCATCTTTATGGAGTCTACAACACTCCCCAATAGCCAAGTCACCAAGAGACATCAAAAAAACATCAACACAAGCTCAAATATCTTTCTTAGGTCACTTTCAAAACACAACACAAATACACAGTCAACATAGAACCTTAATATCTTTGATTATACACACTTCTAGATCTTTAAATCAAGTTCATTAGATGGGCCATGGATTCTATTCATATTTGATTTTAACATGTAAAAATTCATCTTGGATCAAAATTTATGGTATAAAAACCATATATGAGGTTTTCCTTTGCAAATTCAAATATTCAAATGTAAATGGTCATAGTTAAATTTTGAATAGTATGCTCGCATCTCATGTCCTCTCAGATTTAGATCAATCTCACACCATCAATCTTCTATGAATTTTAACACATAGGCACCAGTGTTCAAATGTTAAACCTTAATCACTTTGACCTCATCTCATGTACCCTTGTAATGCTAACTTAATATACACCATTTATCTCTAAAGATGAACTAGGTCTTCAATACGTAACATGCACCATTCAATTAACATGTACGAATATTTTTTCACCATTGATATTTATCCTTTACCTTTACTTAGTAGTTAAACATCATGCAATTATCACCATATCACTTCTTCTTGACACCTTGGAGAAAATTCTCTCCACTGATCTCTTTTGTATTTTTTTTATCTTTACCTCTTGTAAAATTGACAAAGTATGAGGAGCCTTAGAATCTGTCTAAAAAGCCAACTTTGAGCCTTAATAATTTTTTCTACACTTCAATGCATGATCTAAAATTTAGACTATATAATCTCCCCACATAGGAGAATCCATCCATATAAAAATATATTCCTAAAACCCACACATGTGAGAGATATGCCATCATCAACATGCTTACTTAGAATTTTCTTCCACATAACCAACTATGCTTGAAATTTTTCTCATGCATATATTTTTATGCACTTTATCACATGATCTAAAATTTAGAAAAAATAAACTAGGCTCAAAACTAAACAAACCCATATGATCAATTTATCTTTAAATGTCCACATGTGTGAGATATCACATCAACAAACTTCTTACTCAGCTCTATTTGAACATAGAAAACCTATCAAAATGTTTGTTAGCCCAACTTTACACATGCATATCCTTTGTCATGATATATCATATGACCTAAAATTTGGCACATAATAACTAAGAAAAAAAATGAATAAACCCATATGATCATATTATTTGGAGACATTCACATGTGCTAGATATGCTACCATCAAAATGCTTACTTGGTTATTTCTTGCCTCATGCAAATTTGGCTAAGTATAGGAAAATATTATCAAAATGCATGGGAGCCCAACTTTACACTTGTATATATTTTTATGTGTTTAGGTACATGACCTTAATTTAGTGAATAGTAACTAGGGACTAATGTGATCATAACCATATGACCAACTCCACCGAACTCATCCACATGTGGCAATGGTGATGTCATCAAACTACCTACTCAGATTTTATGCCACTGCACCAAAAATGTCTAGATGAACACAATGAAGAACCAGATGAATACCACTAAAACACACAAGCTCTCAAAGCATATAACACTTCTTATGGTACCTATTACATATCTTCAAATCACCATACTCATCTTTGAACATCTCTAACCATGGAAACTCTGAAGATCAATCACGCCTTCTTCAAGTATACTAGAACAAACACATTACACACTTTATCATTATCACATAGACGATCAATGCTCTTCATTCACTCACTAGGACACTTTCATCACATCACCATGACATTAGTGACAAATCTTCAATAATATCCCCATTTGTCATTGATGTCAAAAACCATCATATATAGAAAAATATAGCTCACCTTCTCTTTCTTCAAGCACTCTTACAATAAGAACTTTCTCACCCTTTGATGTAATGAAAAAATGGTAACAATCTAATCTTAAGGAAATGAATATATCACCAATAGGAGAAGAAAACCTTAAAAATATGATATAAACTCCCCCTTACCTTGAGCCTACTTTTACTTGCCTTGACAACTGCCTCTTACTCCATACCAACACTCTCTTCAACCAAGCATTTCAACCAATGAAGAAAGCACACACAAAACCATAAAATACTAAAGAAATAGATCAATAAAAATTTAAGAGGGACTCACTCTAATAAATATGATAAATTTCATCTTCTAAGCATCTTTAGATCTCCATACACCATGAAGAACCACCATATATGCTAACTAGCCTTCTCTCTCAAGATACTGAAAGGACCACCAACAAAACTTCATACCACTCACCAAATAGGAAACATGCTCTAAAATAACCTAATAACTCTCCTTGAAGCAAACATACTTTTATATTTTTGATAAACTAATCAAAAATCACTCTTCTTCAAACTAGGCCTTTCTATCTTCCTTGTAACCCGACCTAAAACTTACAAATCCTATAATTTTTAGTAGACACAACTTCAAGATTTAATACTTAATATCTAGAGAACTCTCATATTACCCCTCAAACCCATCAATTTTCATCACCAAGTTCATCCTTTGTAGGATACTTCCTTCACAAACCTACTAGCTAATTAGGCATCCAACAAGACAAAATCTTAAATAACTTGAGAACCAAAAACCTTCAAATCTATGTGAACATTGATTTGAAAAACCATTTAGACCATTCAATATATTAAGAATCCATATACCTCAAGTTATAAGGCATACCACTTTTCTAGAAAATCCCAAAACCCTAGAATCTCAAAATAAACAAATTTAATAGAGCACCTTCCAGTCAATGTCCGCCTCTAAAAATTCTCTTGAACATGGAGATGACCATTACACACTTATGGAAAAATATTTGAGCTTCTAGATCATTGGGAACCTTGACTTCTTATAACCCATTTTAGGACTTGGAAGCTCTTAAGCACAAACTAGGAAATTTGAGAGTTAACAAAAATTACCAAATTAAATTAAACATACCTTCATATCACAAAACCACCTACAACATTATATAATAAGGTTGACAAAACTTTTTGTGTAAAAATATCTTCTTGACAAATCACAAATCCTCCTTTTCCATCTGGTAACCTTCAATTTGACCCTATAGACTACTCCATATATAGCTATCAATATCATGACATCACCTTAGCAATTTTCCACCTAGACATACTAACTCCAAATTAGAAACACTCATCTCTAGACTTTTAGGACCATCTCAATAACACCACAACAACACTTGCTTCATCAAGAACATGACATCTTCAACAAGTCTTCAAATACTATCCAATCATAGTCAATTCTCATATAGAGATACCTCATCTTTAGAACACTATGAACTTCCATGTCATATACACCTGTTCAACAAGCCTTTAACAAGCTTAGCAAGATCTAGGACAAAAACCTATAAGAGAGGCCTTCAACTTATAGGCTCACCTAGCATATACCATAAAATGATATGCAGATAGATATTTAAAACTCACCTTCATACCAATACATCCAAACCATGATCAACAAGATAACTCCTTTAAGATAAGATAGCTAAGATTATTCACAAACTTCTATTCTCCAATAAATAGATATATAAAAATAATGCAAAAACATACCTTGTTTTCATAACTTCTCACCAAATAAGATCTGATAGCCACCAAGCTTCTTCTAACTGACAAGTATCTCCTTCAATCCTAGATAGAGACACCTATTTGACATAGAGACAATAAAAGTCCCAAAACTTAGGACACTCCCATATCTCTATATCTTTCTCTAAATTTTAGCCCTACTTGACTTTAGATGAACCCTTGACTTCATTGTTTTCTTTAGATTTGTCAATAAATGATGTCAATAGAAACTCTTGACTCTCCTTCATGTCTTATTATTTTTACACCTTTGCAAATAACCCATCAAGACTCTTAGACTCAATAGAGTTAGTCTCCTTAGTTTTTACTACCTCATGTCTCTATACCAAAATTTGACTCTTCTTGTCTTCTACAACCATCTTACCTACTTGATCCTTGAACTTATCCTGATTTGCAACGTAACCTTCTAGAGAAATTTTCTAATCAACCTTATGACTAGAAGAATTATAAATGATTACCTTTGGTTTCCATACGTATTTTTTTTCTTTTTCAAACCTTCTATGAGTTCTATATACTTTGACATACCTTGAAGGCCTTTTAACACTATATGGATACAGTCTAGCAATATATCCACTCTTATGACAACTAAAATAAATAATATCATTCGTACCTTTTGACAATTTTGAATTGTGATCATATTTCTCCAAAAAATCCTATCATATATTTATGAATGTCCATACTTGACCAACTTCATTCTAAATTCATTTCCTCTATGACCATACATATTACATGTATAACAATGACCATGAAATAAACTAGCAGACCTTGAAGCATTTGATTGTCTACCAGACCTTCTTTCATTGCTCTTGACCTGATCTGACATCTTTTGATTTTATTCAAGCTTAATTATCTTGATAGCAAATTTCTCATGCTTATCCATCAATGAACCTAGCTTGGTTTCCAATTTAATGCTCTCATCCTCTTTAGCTCTTACACTTGAAATTACAGCCATTAACTAATCTATGAGAATACGGATAGTATCCTTATCACTCTTAGCTTCTTTATCCATGTCATCCTTTATTATACATGCTTTCTATATCAAACTTCACTCAAGAGAACTAACTTGTGATTCAATACCTTTGATCATATTCTTCATTTTATGATTCTTCTTCTTCTTCTCCTTTAGTTCAACAAGTGCACTCATGAGCTTAGCTTCTAGATCAACTTCTTCTTCACTTTCATGGCAAACTTCTTCACCACATATGATGTCCTTTAGTTTTGAAAAACTTTCCTCTTTTGAACTCAAACTTGTCTTGAAATATTTTAGTTGATCCTTGAGGTCATTGATAACCTTCTCATCCTCTTTAACATCATTTTTCAAAGTACATATCTACTCTTCAATTTCCTTGATCACAAACTTCCACTACTAATTTTCTTTCTTAAACCATTTAACCATCTTCATACCTACTCAAAATCTCCTTCAAGATATTAAGCTTCCTAAAAGGGACCTACACTAATACCAATTGTTAGGGTTACAATCATTGAGAGGGGGAGGTGAATCACTAAGCCCAAATAATCAAACTTTAATTGTTATCTTTATAAACACTTAATCATTTACCAAAATTATTCATGAAGCATACACATAATTCATAGAAATGAAAAAGAGAGACAATGCAAGATCAATCACATAACACATGACATATGTGGGAAACCCTCTTAGGGTTTAAAACCCATGAGAAATTGAAAGTTGACTAGTATATTATAATAATAAGAACCAATTTATACCATCTACAAATGAGCAAGGAACTACCATTTCTAATTTTAGTGAGACTATAATCTCATAATGAGCTACCACACTTGTCTAGCTGAGTTGCAACAACTATAATTTTTTCAAGGTTTACCTTACAAGGAGGTTGTAACCACCTTATATGTTGAGCTACCAAAAAATCACCTATAAACACATCCACCTTTGCACTGATGTCTTCAACACCTAATGATGGACCTCTGATTATCACTCTTCACCTTTGCTCATACTCAAATAATAAGAACACTATTCTACCTATATAATTATGACCAATAGATCATAAAAATAGTCCTAAAAATGATCTACTCATCAACTCATTTGTAGGTAACTATACCCCTCCTTTTCTCTCCAATTCATAAACACAAGACTCTCTCAAATCTCTCCCAAGTCTCTCACACCAAGTTTGCTAGATCACTATTATGACATTAGAAATATGACCTACAAGTCATACACACCATCATCAACCTACTCTACCCTTCAACCCATCCATTGGGCACACACATCCTTCACCATTCCTTCACTCATCATACACACTCTCTCAAATAACATCTTGACCATACTCACTCATTTTGCCCCTTTTAGGCTCATTAGGTCTAATGACCTATGTGTCCTCCTACACTAACTTAATTAGACAATCATGCCTGATCATCTTCACTCTTTAGTGGTCCTCACTGACTTATACCTTCTCTTTCAAAGGTTCTTACCTTCACTTATTTCTAATTTTTCACACCCTCATACATTTCTTACAAAATCTATAAATCAACACATTTGGTTTTAGTATTTATAGAGCAATCATGATTATCACCGTCTTGGTTGGCCATTAAGCATGAATTAATACTTAAGGTATCTATCACACAAATACATGTCTCAATACATTATTCATAGGTCATCCATAGCATCTATAGGTCACCCTAAAGAAGCTACACCTTTTAATAAGGCCCTTGTGGCTCTTATAGTTCTCATGGAGACCTATTCACCCATTTAGAACTTCATCAAACAAAATAAGAACACATGACTACTTATAAATGCATCGGTTCACTCCTTGTGTCCCATTCAACATTATAAAATGATCACAGTCATCTTTATTCACCTATGTGTATGCTCAAACAACTCAAACACTGACCTGGTTCATAGGAACATTATGAATAAAAACACAATTAACTTTTTAAGAATTGTTCATACTCAAAATAGATTGATCACAACTCTAAAAACCACACATAACATATGTATGGATTTTAAAACACGCCCCAATATCAAAGTCAACACGAGACATCAAAACAACATCAATACAAGCTCAAACATCCATCTCGGGTCACTTGTAGAACACAACATGAACACATAGTCAACTTGGAACCTTAATATCTATGACTGTACACACTTCTAGATCTTCAATTTAGGTTCCTTAGATGTGACATTGAGTTCTCTTCATCTTTTATTTTTACATCATGGGTAAATTCATCTTGGATCTAAATTTATGGTAAAAAAACCGTAGACTTGTTTTTCCTTTTCAAATTAAAATATTCAAATACAAATGGTCATAATTGAATTTTGAATAGTGTGCTCGCATCTCATGTCCTCTCAACTTTAGATCAATCACACACCATTGATATTCTCCAAAATTTAATGCATAGGTACCAATACTAAAATTTTCAACATCAATCACTTTGACCTCATCTCATGCACCCTTGTAATGTTGACTCAAATGCACCATCAATCTCTATGGATAAATGAGGTCTTTAATATGAAATGAACACTATTTGATCAACCTATACAAACACGTGCTCACTATTGATATTTATCCTTTACCTTTACTCAGTCATTAAACATCATTCACTTATTTCAATCTCACTACTTCCTAACACCTTGGATTAAATGTGCTCCATCAATCTGCTTAATATTTGTTTGATCTTTACCTCCTACACAATTGAAAAATTATGGGGACCCTTGCAATCTTTCTAAGAAGCTAACTTTAATCCTTAATAAATTTTTCTACTCTTTGATGCATGATCTAAAATTTGGACCATATGATATCCCCACATAGCAAAACCCATCCATATAGAAAACTACTCCTAGAACCCAAACACATGTGAGATATGCCATCATCAACATGCTCACTAATGTTTTTCTTCCATAGAGCCAACTATTCCTGGAATTGCCTAGAAGGCTAACTTTACTCAAGCATATATTTTTATTTAATTCATCATATGATTTAAAATTTAGTAAAAGTAAACTAGGGTCAAAAATAAACAAACCCATATGATCAAATTATCTTGAAAAATCCACTTGTGTAAGATATGACATCAACAAATTTCTTACTCAGCTCTATTTGAACAAAGAAAACATCATCAAAATACCTCAAAGCCCAACTTTACACATGCATATATTTTGTTACGCTACATCGCATGATGTAAAATTTGGTATATAGGAACTAGGCACACATTGAATAAACCCATATGATCATGTTATTCTAAAATGTCCACATGTGTTAGATATTCTACCATTAAAATGCTTACTTAGATATTTCTTACCTCATGCAAATTTGGCTATGGGAAAATATTGTCAAAATGCTTGTGAGCCCAACTTTACACTTGTATATATTTTGATGTGATTAGGTGTATGACCTCATATTTATCACATATTAACTAGGGAGTAGTTTGATCACAACCATATGACCAAATCCCCTTGACTCATCCACATGTGGCAATGGTGATTTCATCAAACTATCTACTCAAATTTTTTACCACTAGACCAAAAATGTCTAGATGAGCACAAAGAAGAACCAGATGAATAACACTAATACACACAAGCTCTCAAAACATAAAACACTTATTATGTGACCTATTTCACATCCTTAAATCACCATACCCATCTCTAAACATATATAACCATGCAAAATCTAAAGATCAACCAAGCCTTCTTCAAGTATACTAGGACAAACACATTGCACACTTTGTCATTGTCACATAGACTATCAATAATCTTCATCAACTCACTAGGACACTTTCATGACATCACCATGACATCACTAAAAACTCTCAAACATGACCTAGTCAAATCTATTCTATACTATTTTTAAACAATTTTTCTTGAACCAACTCTATATTATTCTCAACCAAGGAATTAACAACTATTTGCTAGTAATTAATTCACATTTAAATTTTAGTTATTTGCATACTTAGAGTAACTCACATAATCTAAATAGGTGGTTTTTAAAATTACCATTCTAGTTACACTATTTTAATCTTTTGCACACACTACCAAATCACATAACATTCAAAATGCATTTAAACACTTGTCTTCCCAAGGCCTACCTACTTAGATTTCATCACCAAGGGGGAAGCCAACTTGGTTTTCTAGCCTAATATGAATACATGGTTAATGTTATATAATATTAAATAACCTAACACCCCTTATCATTATATAATTATGAATTGAGTGGGTAGGCCCCAATACCAAGCCATTACCATTCCCAACATAGATCCCTTTTAGCCCAAACATTCTGAAACCATAAATAAATTACCTTTTTAGTTCCCTACTTCAACTAACTCTCCTATCAAATTTAAATCAACACTTTCTCATAATATAATATTACTTAATATTACCACTTAGTTGGCATTTACTTTTCAATTGATTGTTATATCTTTGACTATTAGATATTGTATTGAAAAAACTTACATTGGCTAGCGTTGGTACAAGGTTTTATGTTGTGTGCCCTAATTGGATCACTCACACTAATCCGATTATTTTTGTTTGTTTTTTTCATTATTTCTTTAATTATCTTGAAAAAAATTACCTATTTAAGAATAGTATCATTATAGGCAATATAATTTCTTGTAGACTATATTTTTCCTCTTGATAGTAGAACATAGTCAACGTATAAAATTATGTCTTCCTATTTCACCGATTTTTAGTTCTTTGTTCAGCAGTACATAGTTGACCTATATGAATATGTATCCTTATTATAATATTTTATCCCCTTGTATGAAATATAGAGTAAACCTAAAAAACTTTTTATTCTTCTCTACCTTTTAGGTTACATCACATAGGAGACCTATACAACTCTGTATCCTTTTTTCTCACTTTATCTTTGCACAATCTTATTCCTCCTCAACCTTTTCCTTACATCATACACTTCATATTTGAGGATACCATAGAATTTAACTCAATAGATATGATTAGAATTATCAAGATTAATAGGTTTTCCCATAAATGGCTTATGGCTCTTACTCTAGCAAAAAGTAATTTACATGTGGCCATTCTCATTTCAAACTATGGGACTCCTTGTCATACATCTTCAGTTAATAACCCTATTTTCTCCTTATAAGATCGGTGTAAATTAGAGTATAGTCCAAAAATTATTTTCTTCATTAATGAAATTCATTGACATCAAGGAAAATATCCTTCTACTTTTATATCACCTTATGATAAGTGGTCAAATATAAAAATCCCATTCACCTTCCCTATATTCTCACATGGATTTGGAGGCTATAACTTCTTTACCTCTTAACCACTTCCTTCTCTTTTTACCCCTTCTCATATTATGACCCCTTCATCCTTGATTCACTAAACCTTCATACTAAGTATATTTACTAACATGGAAATTTCCACATCTAATGGGCCTTTTCCAAGACCTTCTCTTCTCAATTCCTACACTACTGCATCATTTTCTATGCATGGTAATTATGCCACTAGTGATTTTTATTCTAATCTATCTACTAGTGCATCATTCATAACATAAGAAAATAATTCTATTAATGCCTCATTTACTAAAAATTTCTCTCAATCTACTAATATCACACATGCCACAACTCATAGTGGTACCCAATCCACTAATACCCACACTAGTGCTTTATATTCTACAAATAACACCACTCAAACCCATCAACTCTTGTTGTAAAATCTTAACCAAATGCACTCTTTCCAAGATAATAATACCAAATAAATGATTTAAATGCAAAATAATCTTATACATATCCAAAATCACCCTTAACAAGTTATATAGGGAATGAATAACCAAAATGACCCGCCCACCCTCCACCTTAGGTACTCCCATGGTAATCTTATCCCTCAACCTCCTCTTGTTAACAAAATAATCAAACACCTTTAAAATAAAACAATTTAACTCTTGAATTGCTAACATAGATATAGGAGGTATTAACCCTAACATTAGCTATAATGGATCAACTAATCCTACCCTACACTTAAAAACATTTGGAAATATATACAAATATTGGGTCAAGTTAAACACATTTACTGCTACCAAGATCTTAGAAAATAACCCTATCTAAATATGTTTGAGATTGGTACAACCAAATAAAATATAATTCCTTCACTAGTTTAGAATATATAATTAAATCTCTAGTATAATAGTTTAAAATTAGTGACCTACCTGAAAATACCGTGGATCATTTTATTAATTACAAGTAGCTTGAGATAGAAACCTCACAAGATTTCATCAAATAGTGGAAGACCTTGTCTAAAAATTGTAACAAAACATGGAAGATGATAACCTATTTCATATATTCACTAACTCTCTCTATCATAAGTTTTAATATTGGGTCTGAACTCTCTCTCTCCATAAAATTTGGAATAGGCCATTAACCAAAACAAGCACCAAGATTTCCTCATGCATTAATTCAAACCATCCCAATATTCTATGGGCACTCTTATGCTCGTCAAACATCGAAACTATTATGCTACTAATGATGGTGTCATTGATTCCTATGATACCATCCATAATATTCAATCAATTATTCCTAACCATGATTTGGAATAAGTTTCCCCTCTTAACCACATCCCTAATCCTCACTTTTCTTCAACAAGTAACATTAATGTTCATAAAAATTTATCCTTAGTGAAATTTAAAGAACATCTACCAAATTCTCTTCCAAGATATCTTAATCCCACTCATCCCATGAAATCATGGTACAATCCAAATAAATTTTGCTTGTTTCATGCTAGTTGGGGTCATTGAGACTTTTTATCAAATGCATAAGCTAGATATGGATTTACTCCTTGGTCCCAATTTTGACCATGATTATTTCATTCTTAAACATCAACAAGCCTATGACATTGCCTTCAAATATCACTAAACACAAATTAAAACTCAAGCTTTGAACTAGGTTAAAGCTCATTTGGCCATCTACAAAGACCCTCTTCCAAATTACCAATATAATAATGATAAGCCTACACCTTCCACCAATAATGTTGATAGTCTCATAGACCTAACTTCCAAATAAAATGTGGTAAAAATGAATAATATGTGAAGGGTAGTTATCTTCATTTATTCTCATCCCACCCACATGCACCAATCATCTCACACTTTTTGTGTTATCGAAGATTCTTCCCCAACTCACCTAATAGAATTGGGGCAAGAATACCTAATATAATTTTATGAACCAATTTAAACACCTCCATTGGATAACACCTCTAATACCATTTATACAATTTTTCCAACACCTTTACCATCACCAATGATATTTAACCTTCTAATACTACTTCTTCATATCTATCTCAAGATAAACCTAAATCAACTACCTCATCCTCTAATGATAATCAACCAAATTATCATCCAATTAAACCTCACACATCTTATCAACACAAATTTACATTCACTTTTTCTCCTCTTTTTGAGGAACTCCTCCAATGATATACACCTCTACCTAGTAGTCCCCTCATAGGTTATTATGACTAGGATCCTGTCATAGAACTTACTATTATCCTATATCAAATTCCATTTCTTAAACTCATGTGTAAGTCCCCAAATCATCTTAATTTCCTTATATATCTCATATTCAAAATGAACGTCCCTCATCCTACCCTAGCAGGACATGAAGCTAATTTATTTGGATCAAAAGATATTTTAAAATAGTGTGAAGAGATGTTTATACACATTGATGAAATAATAAACACTTATCCATATCTCAAATTCCCCATTGCTTATATTATTTCCAATGATATTATACTTTGTGTGGATGATCCTCCCCTCTTTATTAGTGTCCAAATTGATTATATCCAATTCTAGCATGCCTTAATTGATGAAGGTTTAGGTACTTGTGTTGCCTCACTTTTTTAAAATAGTTAGATACTCTAAATGTAATTTTAAGTATTTACACAAAATGTTTCAAGGCTATGAGAAATGAAAAATTCCTCTCTTAAGTTGTGTGTGGATCCCTATCATCATCCAACCTATCACTGTTCAAGTGAAGGTTATGATCTTCAATTTTCCTCTCTCCTATAATATCTTGTTTAGTAGGTCATGGACTCATTGCATGAGGGTTGTTTCTTATTTTGGATACTAATACATGAAGTTCCCTCATAATGGTGAAATCAATAAGATTCAAGGAAAAAATAACCCTTGGAATTTCACACAATTCTAAGACCATGGTGTATTCAAAAGTCCAACCCTTGAACCCCTACTAAGTGTTCCATTTAAACAATATCAATTGTTTAATTTGCCCATCAACTCTACATGAGGTTACCATGGTCACCTTAAAATCATAAATAAAATACCACATAACCTCTTATATTCTAATGATGATGAGCCCAAAAAGATCAACCTCAAGATAAAAACTTCTGATCTCTCTCCTCATCTCATTTCCCAACTTTCACCTTATCTAAATTTGCATTCCCATCAATCACCTAATGATGATATACCATGGTTTAAACTAATACTTTGAACTCTATTAATCATCACACCTCTGATAAAATGGTCATCCATACCTATGCAATTTATATTCATACACCCAACTATAATGATGGTTATACCTTAGATGATCCATTTCTAGGAGGTCTTGTTTAGGCTCGAGATGCTAAGATCATTTGTTATCATTCTTATTTATTTTATTTCTTCCATTTAGATCATCACATTATGTATTATATAGTTCCTAATTTTAACATTATTTATCTTTTTAATATGGAAGATATGGTGAAAACACCTCATGTGTTTGAAGAACTTATTAAGATCTTGTTATGACAGTCCCTATCATTTTTCTAGATACAAGGAACCCTATAGCCATCTTGCCTCTAAGATGATTGCTACTATACTTAAAACCTATGTACATCACACCCATAGCTCAATTTATATTATTATTAATATTATTCCCACTCCCTCTCTAATTGAGTCTCTTCCTACTTCTTCTCTTTTTACTCCTCTAGTCAATCCTCCTCTAGTCTCTCTTCTAGCCCCACCTTCCCTTGGTGATGGTTTGCTCCTTTTATCACAGCTTGCTCCTTTTCCCACCTAATGGTTTGATAAACCATACTATGATATTAATATAGTTGTTATTCATTATACTAGAGACTTTACATTATACCAACCTTCCTTGACTTCCATTTCCACACCCTTTATTAGTATACCCAAAAAGTCTACTACCAAATGTATATATTTATTGCACAACATAGATAACCATCCTTCCTTGAATTTTCATAATATTAGACAATATATAGACACTTTGAGTCCTAATCTTCCTCAACTTAAATATAAGGATATACATCCCCCAAAATTATTACCTAAGTATATTCTCAAATATAGAGAGATATATTATCTATGGCACCAATAC
The DNA here is from genome assembly GCA_037957365.1 of Torreya grandis. NCBI lineage: Eukaryota > Viridiplantae > Streptophyta > Pinopsida > Cupressales > Taxaceae > Torreya > Torreya grandis. The sequence continues at coordinate 425,725 of JARHVA010007969.1, read as the reverse complement.
AATACCCATCACATTGATCATTATTGCATCCTTAAGAAACATCTCCAAGATCACTTTATGACCATTCCTATGCCTAATAGCCACTTCTTATAGGTTACCCTTGTAATAATGATCCCCCTTCTTACCCCATGGCTCCTTCACTTGTGGCACCTTATCCATTCATTACTCATTCATGTCCCATAGATTCCACTCCTATTCCTTCTCTTGGGTATCTTATGAATGATGGCCCTCATGAGCATGATCCTTTAGGCATGCCTAAATTTTATATCAAGGATATTTGATGAGAGGTATTTTAACATCATTTTTATAAGATTGATGAGACCTCAATATAGTTAGATTCTATCTTTATAGAGATTTATTAGATGTTATGTACAATGTTTGTGGATAAATCTACTAGTATTTATGAACATAGCATGGTGTTCATTCATTTACTTATTCATTTAAGATTGGATATGTGATCTAAATTTACATTTATATATTTTAAATCATTTGACATTATGTCAATGTCTTATCTATCTTACATGGTTACTTATATTTCACACTACATATTGTGTATGATGTGATTTCTTTCCTTATGTTATACGGGCATGCATTGTTTTCTATATGAGTTCATTTTATATGGATGTTTTTCTCCTTCTCATGATTTTTTTCTACCTTATATCTATAACACATATACTTATTATTGTGACTTGGATATATAAACCTTACTCCCCTTAATCATTCCTTATTTACCATATGATTAGTTAGTAAAGAAGTCATCTCATTATAATCTCATTTTACCGGTCCATATTATATATACCTTTATTCCATATATTTCCTTTCACAAACTAATCATACCCATGGTTGAAACTTGAGATAACTTGTTAGTTCATAGGTAATCCTAAGTGTTTTAGTCAGTCATGTCTTTATATATATAGCTTCCTTTAGCCAAAGTCTAAAGCTCATTCATGTGTATCACTTTGTCTCTCATGATTGGTCATTCCAAGTTTGTATGGAGGAGGAATATTAACAACCATCAAAATTCGAAAGCCAAATCATTTTAGAAAAAGGTAATGATATAAAAGGCAATATTAAAATTTCCAAAAGTTAAATCACATCAAATCTGTGATTCAAAACACATATCATTTTTATAATTGAAGCTTAAACTCCACATTTGGACTCATTATAGAGTTGAGGTCCATTGGGGTACAATAAGATAATATATTGGGAAAGGAGAATAAAAAAATCTTGTAGTGTTACCTACTTTTTCACACAAGTACCCAATCTTCGTAGTAGATGGATGGCTCTATAAGAGGTCCTAAGTAATGGGGAACATGTTGTGAGAAGGTAAGTTCATTTGAATTTACTTTTTAAAATAACCAACATGAGTTGATATTAATATCTCAGTTATTTTACCTATACAACTTGGTGCTTACTGTGAATGAGTACCCTTTTTATATTGATGGTCACTAGTCACTTAATGTCTTTCTATGTTTTTAGTATGCCTCGTGTTTCCTAAGGTCTTATTATAGACACCTATTTTATGATTTTTACATTCCTTTTTTCGTTTCACATAATCCTAATATTCCCCTTAAGAAATATTTTTCTATTCATTGATCACTCCCCTTAGGGATTCTATTTGTGAGTTGTAGTATAAGACCTTGGATAGGATAAGACCTTCGTCACAAAATTACCATTCCCAACATCCACTTTAAAATATTTTCCCATTGTTTACACCTCATTGGTGTTTCCTTTGTGAGTTTTAGTGTAAGACCATGGATAGGATCATACCTTCCTCACAAAATTTTCCAATAGCCAAGTCACAATGAAAATACATGCACCAAATTTGAGATAAGTTATGATTGATCATGATTTACATGTCATTGACATGATTCCCATCTTGATATAGTATATTTTATGAATAATTCATTGATATTTCACTTTTATCTTATTATTTTCCAATTTCATGTAAGAATACAGCCATTTTTCTTTGGTTTTTCATACTTCCCAACTTGAATTAGTGTGATCAATTTAAGTTCATTATTCCAATTTTTTTTCTCTTTTATACTTCCCAACATTAATTAGTATAATTGATTGACTTTATTGTTTTATTTTTATAACTTTTTATTTTCATGATCCTTCCATTTTATTACATTATATTCATACTTCACAATGTGATATAGTGTGATTTTACTTATTTTAATTTGGTTCAAATCTTTTTATTGTTTAAAAACATTTTTTTTATCCATTTTACCATCTTTGGTTTATTATACTTAGTCATAATTTGTTATTACACATTTTCCATCATGATATAGTGTGTAGTACATTTTTTTTAATTACTTATACTTTTCCAAGTCATTTTTGCCTTTCTATTTTTAACCATGCATGTGTATCACATAATGCTAGAAAAGATAACACTCCACATATATTTATCATAACATATAAAACAAAAGAAAAATAAATATACTAGAAATAATTATATCCATGCATCAAAAAATAAAAATAAATACAAATCATGAGATCAAATATAACTATCAAAATTAATATCTATATATATCATGCATTTTATACAAAATATAAAATGCATAGCTTCAGCTATATGACTAGGCTCCATCATGATCCTATGGCATAACAAAACTACCCATAAATGCCTAGGACTATCCATTATCATGTATTGGATCTTAATCCTACTACTTATCCATGTAAATTATCCAAATGGCCTATACCTATCTAAGTTGGACCATGGTAACCATTTGTGCAACTCTCTCCTAAGCCAAGGCCTACCAAGCATGTGCCTCTTCCTCACCCACCCCTAATGGTGGTTTTAATCCATAACCTCATGTTTATAGATACCTTGAAACCTCCCACTCCCATATAAACTAGCATTCCTAAGTTGGGGTAGATGGTAGCAAAAGATCATCCAATGTAGTGGGGTTGTATCATACAATCATTGCATCCAAAATGTCACGATGTGCAGTCATGACTAGGAATCCCCATCTAACTTAATTGGTTATAGGATATAAAAAATCATAACTAGATATATATTAGATCACATATATATCAAATTTTATCTATCTAATATAATTACATACAACTAGTATGTTATATCAAATCTAAAAATTATAACATTTCTCACCAGTCCTAGTGTCACCAACTATCATCTCCCCATCTACTCACCTATCAAGCATGGTCTATCCATTTAATCATCCCTTGAGAACATAATTTTTAAATTTACTCCCCACTAATGTAAATATAAGAATCACCACTCATGCACATCATTACCCTCTCCTGATATGTGTCTCTATTAAACAACTCTATCTTAGACTGACTATTAGGTCATCATGTATGACTACCCTTATTTATGCATAATATCACTTATGGTGCCTCCATATATTATGTGTTAAAGGTGTTCATTTTTTATTCTTATATATTGGTTTTTATGGCACCTGATGCACACCAACATCAAAATCTATGTCCTTTCCTCCTTTAACCACCTGCTATCATGCTCGACTAGTCCATGATCTCACACACCATGACATGATCATCATTATATCAAATGGTGATCCCCTTCCTCCTCTCCCCTTCATATTTATAAATTTTCATTCCAAAAAGATAAGCACTTATAGATGTGCCATTGGGTGTAGGAGTCAAAACATTACTAGCAAGCATACTACTGATTATGGCTATACCCACCAGGTATAGTTACCCATGATCTACATTTGAGCTAGCCCTAGTGCCATGGTCACCCAACTAGGACAAAATAGTAGTAATGTGTGTGTATGCATGCCAAAAAATATCCCCTTATGTGATTATTTATAATTTTATAACATGGGGCATTATCTATGCTACCTAATCTTGCTTCCATCTAGTCACCCAAAGTAACCTATCATTAACCACATTGGGCAACCTAATTAGTTGATACATAGGGAAACTCTCATATATCCATACACTCAAAAATTCCACTAATCCAATGGTCTTATTCCCTCTAGATATCATCCCATATATATCATGCATGAGTTTGACCTAGATGATAGACCCAAAATCATATAGCTCTCCTTGATCTAAAATGAATTGGCATAAGGCTATTGCATATAGTGGTAGCTTGTCATAAAACTTGTGATATATCACTCATGCTATCATAAGTTTAATCATGGTCTTATAGATGTCCAAAATATATGTAATATACACATCAAATAGATTTAACCATAAACTTTGGTAAATCTTATCTGAGCCTATCACCCACCTTGCTAATGCTCGTCTCTCTTTAAGATCATTTGATGTCCCTATGATCATCATTGTCCCTCATATTTTCAATCTAAAATATACATGGACATCATATAGTGTGATAAATACCTCTATATTATTCCATTCACAGCCCATAAAAAGTGTTGGTCAACCATTCCCATGCTCTAAAGAACATGACAATGAGATTAAAACTCAATGTGATGTGCCTCATCTCCATAATACCTCCTAGGCCTAGTACAACTAATATCACTCTATCCACATATGTAAAATAATCTAAAAAATTTAGTAACCATGATCAATACATAAGTCACCAATATCTCTTGTCTCTACAAAATATCAAACAATAAAGGGTGTTTCAGCTCTTTATGTCATTTAATAATCAAAATACATTCTTCAAATTTCAAAAAACTTATCTGGTTTGATTTAGTTTTTCCATTTTCTATAGAATTGGCCTATTCAATACTAAATCATTACTATACTTAATTTGGGATACTAAATAGGCCCTATCAAGTTTATACTAAATCAACCTACTCAATACTACATCGACCACCTTTGTGTCTTGTAGTACTAAATTGGCCATATTTCTTTCGTACAGTACTACATCAACCATTTCAAAATAACTAATTCATCTCACTACTACACAATCATCCCCCTCTCTTAGCCAACTAAATCAGCCTACTACTACATAATTAGCCTTTTTATTTATCATCACCTTTCAGATTAAGTCAACTTGGTCAAATTTGTTCATCCACATTGATGAATTTTTGGCCATTTACCATAAATGCCTTGGGTATTTATTGGTTTGAATCCTAATTACCCAGAACCCATTTTACCCCTAGTGTCTCTAAAAAATTCCTAGAGTTAATTTTGGTGCCTCTATTTTTCTTACTAGTCAATTTTCAATAATTAACTCAAGTTCAAATAAAATGATTCAAAATTTTGAAATTTTTAGTTGCTTACCTATGCAGCACTTTTTGTGTCCAATATGTGTCCTCCTATTCTTAGTTATTATCTCCTAACCATAATGGCTCTCTGGTCTCTCACTAAGACTCTTAGAGCTCTATTTTCTTAGAAAAGTAAAAATGACAAATGAATTATTTTTCACCCTATTTATATTTACTATTCAAAATTAATTACCTTTAAAATATTTACCATTAGATTTCTTATTTTGAGAATATCTTTATCTCTACTAGCTCTTTTTACAAACCATAAAATGTTATAAAATCTTGACATCATAAATATTTTTTTCACTTATTATATGTCTATGTTATAAAAAAAATGGTTTTTTTTCCTTTTTACTAACTGCTACAGGTTTGCTTAATGTTCCCTACATTAGACAACTTCACATTTATTACATATCATTCTTTATCTACATCACTAAGGTAAGTAAAGGTATGTTTTTTCCATTATATCCTTTCATTTATCTTATTTTTTCCTTATTTAACTTTATTTAGCTTCAATTTTATGTGTTTCTATGTTCTTTTCTTGAATCACCATCCCATGTTGCACTTACATGACACATGATAAACCTTGAGTTAGGCATATGTATACACATAATATTTTAAAACTTTATCAATTACTGATACTTTCTATTTTGTAGGAGCCCATCAAGTCTTATTATCTTTGAGTGCATACCTTAAGGGTTGTACTGGGAAAGGGGTGGACAGACCATTGGTGGTTTATAGGATTGTTATCCCTTACTACCACTTTTTATCTACACACCCATCTCTTAAAACCATTCCCCTAAGCTTTGACTCCTATTTTTCACCCTCATCTAGTCATTTTTCACCTTCATTATCCTTTCCCTATCCTAAAATCATTTTTGATGGTTTTTGTTACACTGTTGGCCCCATCAACCTTGTATACTAATTGATAAAAATTATTTAGGGTCTAGGTCGGCCCTTGGTTGACCTATACTAAGGCCTAATTTTTTTTTGTTAATAATGATACAAGGTAGATTGGGTTGACCTTGTTGGTTGAAACTTTTGAAAAGGATTAGGGTTAGATCCACATATATATACACATCCATTTTGTTTTTTCTAAGAAAAGAGAAGAAGAAGATATATATATATATATATATATATATATATATATATATATATATATATATATATATATGCTTATCTACCATTATACTTGAGGATCATAACTTAGGGTTTCATACTTTCTTTGGAGATACATTTATTATTTTGTGGATAAGTCTTTTGGATGTATTGATAGGTTTTGTAGCCCAAATATGATTTATCTTTGTCATCCTTACATGCCACAACAACCTCTTGCAAAGAAACTTGGCCAAGGGAGATATTGAGGATCGATAGGTTTAACTTCAAAGGTAAGTATTCTTAAATTTATTCCACTTTTATAAGAGTAAATATATATGCATTTGTACTTATCTTCCATGCATTAGGATTTTGTATACATTGATGTGAGTATATGTGTTTTATGCATGTTTAATTTTAATGTTTATTACCCCCACTTTGTGCCAAAAGCTTTAGTGAGCACTATATTAGAGTTTACTTGTTATTAGTTTAGTGGACATGAAAAAATAGGACCTAGTTAGGGTTATTTCATACTTTTGATTGATTGGAGGCTTTGGAACCCTCCTTAGTGATATTACTATGGTAATATATCCATTGGCAAGTTATAGTGGATCCATCTTGGTTATGACATTGAATAACTAATGTAACTGCAATCAAAAGTGTATGTAATATTTATCTTCTTTGAGATAGGACTGATTTATAGATTGAATAAATTTCCAATTGCATAAAAGATGATGTAAAATTAAGATGATATCACTATGGTTTGGAATGAGAGGATGCGTGATTTATATGATGGGATGGTTATGGTGGTGGTCAAGCTAAAACTAGAGACCATATGTCTCTAAGATATGCCTACATAGTCACCATGGATAAATTCATTTGTAAATATTAGGTCAAATGTAGTTATCCAAATATAGGAATGGATTAAAAAGTGGTGATGTGATGTAAAGTTGTGATGAGTATTTTCCCTCCCAAGAAATGAGTGCCTAAATGATGATAGGTTTGACAGGTTAAACTATAAGATATGTTCTTATAGGTGTAGTTGATATGGATGAGTGGATAAGTATTACATAGATGATATATAATACATCACTAAAACATGATTAATGTTATATGGACACAAGTGTAAAGTTCAAACTTCAAACTAACATGCCATGGTCAAACTAAAATATGGGACATGGACAAGTGAATAAGGAGAGGCTAATAGTTAATGGGTGTATGTACATTGGTTATTAATTTAATGAGATGAACCTAATTAACTATGGTGTATATATAAAATGTATTTACACATGGCATGAGAAATTAGTTTTCACCATGGTATTTGCTTAAAGGACTAGTAAATTAGTTTTCACTTTAGATAGATGTTTTTTCCTTTTTTTTTGGTTTGACACTTAGGATATGTATAAGAACACTAGAATGACTCATGCATATAAAAAATTGATTTGCATGATGTTCATGGGTTCATCAAGATCCTCTCCATATTTCATATCCAATTTTTAAGCTTCAAATCCATATTTTATAATGACTATGTATGAACCCAATTAGTTGGGTTCAAACTTTATTTCTCTCAATTAAAATTAGTATTCCTTTAGTTTTCCTTAATAATAAGATCTCAGATTTCAATATATTTATATTTTATCCTCTTATTATAAATATGGTGAAGTCCATCTTGAAATAATTGTAAATGGTTTGATGTAGTAAGGTGTTTCTCATCAAGGAGGTTAAGCTGACTTATGCAAGAAATGTGATAGGATTCATGATCAATTAGATTTTGAAAAGATATGTGAAATTATGGTAGCTCAAATTTGATGTTTAATATAAACTCAGTGCCATAAACAATGGAATATGAGGTTTCCCTCATGGGTGTATGAATACTTGTGTGGTATTCCCATAAATAAGGATAAATATAGGTGTGTCAGTCATGGTCGAATATGTTGACAACTCTTTTGAGAATTTTTAGGATATTTTTGTTTATTGCCTCAGCTTGGTATGGTAAAGGGACTTCAAATCCTTATTTTTATTCAATATGATAGGTATCGTAAAAGGACTTGAAATTCTTATTTTTGAAGGATTTATCATTATTATATATAATAGTAGATGGAATTATAAAGTGACAAATAATGTGGCTTAAGATTAATATTTAAATTTGCTTGTTAGTGACATAAGTTAATGGTATGGCTTCCACCCAATTAGTAAATTAGTCTAAAGTGGTAATGATATGCTTGTGACCATACAAATAATTAGGATAGATTTTACCAATGATGTCTAACCCCTATGTTGAAAATGGCCAAGGTGTAGTTATGAGTTGTAAAGATTGTGATGGGTTATGTATAAGGTCACCATGATTTTATAAAGGCACACATTACTTTACATATTTACAAGGATCATATTCTAATATAGACCAAATGTAGCCAACATGAAAAATATTTTTAGAAAGGGATATGCTACTTTTGTGAGCACCACAAATTCCATCATGAACCTCTTTAATTTCTAAGTTTATATCTTAATATTTTAAACACCTTAATAAGTTTCCATCATAACTTCTTTGATAGAGGATATTACCCAAGATGGTGTATCGTGATGTGCATTGGATAAATTATTTTCTTCGAGAATGAGTTAAGTTTAATGAAATGGTTTTTTTATGTAGGTATTCATATATTTTGTTATACCAATGATAATTATGACCAACTACCTCACAAACCATTTTATAGTCTAGAGTGTCATTACATGGTTCCATCAAATATTCCACTTGAAATTAATTGTGCTTAGTTTGAAGATCAAGTAATGAACCAATTTTTGTCATGAAATTAGCTACTTTTTTATTAGCCCTTGGAACTTGTTTAAACTATATATATTTGAAGCACAAATTGAGGCTATCCTCCATCCTTCTATGTGGGATTAGTTTTTCATATCTAGATTATAAATCATAGTTTACTTGATTTATGACAATTTTTAAATCACCAAAGACAAGAATTTTTCAGATACTCTATTGTATTGCAAGTTTAAGACTAGATATAAGGAATTCATACTCTGATAAGTTGTTTGTATAAGGAAATTCAATCCAAAATTCCTTTAAAATTAAGTCCCCATCAAGAGTAACCAATAAGATACCTTCCCCCAAGCCATGAATACCATCAAAATATAAATGCTAGACTAGAGATTCATCAATTGACATGATTACCTCATACCATAAATATGTGACCATATGTGTGTGATATTCTAAAAAAAATTATACTAATGAATTTTATATTACCTATCCATTAATTTCATTCTTATTTACATACTCAATATCAATCTCACTAAGAAACATGACCCTTTTAACCATTCTACCTATTAGAGTAGTTTTGGATAAGAGATATTTAAGAGGATCACTTTTGGAAATGATTTTTTACTAAGTTTTGAGAATTTAATGGTGTATATTTTGGGAAGGAAAACCAATTGCAAGGCATGTTTTTTCCATGGGAGATTAATTGAGCTCATATGATACCAAAATTATGCTTAGGTAATAAACTACCTTTTGAGATCTGCATTCCATGTGCTGAGCTAATAAAGCCATAAATGCTTAATGTGTAGTGGATATATAAAAAATGAAAATAGTTCATGCATTAGGTGGCATCATGACTGGTGGATTGGAAATATATCATATAATATTCTCAAATGACCTATTATAGTCTTCATTTCAAATGAATAGAGTATCTTTCTTAAACAATAATGTGAATGGATGACATATGTCTACCCCTAAATTTTAACTTGTAGATTATAGGGATTTTTGAGGTTTTTAGGTGGAGGCATATTCAAGATAGATGAAACTTAGGAAGGATAAACCTCTAAACCATGGTTTGAAACTATAAATACCAATAAATTTTTTGATGTAACCATGAAGACACACTTTTTGAGATTCAAATGAAGCCTATACTTTCTCATTATTTCAAATATTTGTTAGAGGACCTCAAGATGTTATATTCTTGTCTTAGATTTAAAAATAGTCTTCCATTTTGTCATAAATAATGGAATGAAATATTATTATCTTTTCTCTTTGGTAGGTATCTCTAGTGTTCTTAAGGCCAAAAGTCATTACTTGATAGCAAAAAATTATCGAAGGCATTGTAAATGTTATTTTGTGTTGGTCCTTATGAGTGATTTTAATTGGATTATAATCCAAAAATCCATCAATCAAGGATAACATTTCATGACTTACAACTGGAACCTAAAATCATGTCTATGTTGGGCAATGGAAAATCATCACTTAGACATGATTTTTTAATGTTCCTAAAATATGTACACACTCTAATTCATACTAGTTTCTTTGATATTATAATGATGTTTGAGATCCATTTGAATTAGTCAATAGGGCATATAAAACCAACCTCCAATTTCATTTTTATTTATTCTGTCACAAAAAGTGTGACTTTAGGTTGATTTGTTTGAGTTTTTTCTTGACTAGTTTGATATCATTATGAACAACAAGATGGTGCACAACTAGTGATGAATCTAATCATAGAATTTATGCATATGACCATGAAAACACATCTAAAAATTACTTAATCAAGAGTGAAAATGGTTTGTTCTTATTGATCAATGATGTATGAATTTTCACCATTTTTGGATTTTCATATGTCCTAATCTTAACCTTAATAGTGATTTCAATTAATAGAGTGGATTCTTAATAGTACTATAGAGGGAGTGAATGAATATTGAATTCCCCTTATGGTTCTTTAGGATTGGTATATGTTGTTTTTATATTTATTTTATTTTGGTGATGTGAATTTAAAATCTCCCCAAAGTACACAGAATCATCCAATTGAATGAAAAATCCTTTTTTATGGTCCCCTATTAAGATATGATCTCTAATTATAAAAATTATGGATATTTCTTAATAATTTTGGAAATGATCAAGTGGAGGTGATGGTTTTTGGTCCCATTATATAAGATTTAGGTGTGTAATTTTAAGCATTAGGATGACATTATCATTTAATAGATTAGTGATGGAAATATATTCAAATTGGTTGTAGATGGAACTTGTTTTGGTTCTGAAGAGGCTTATTTAGACTCACTAGAAGGGTTAATAACATGAACCATAGTGATCACACTTGGTGGTGTAAATACAATACCATGTAGTCCTAGATATGATGTAAGACTTATTGGTTCTAAAGTACCTTATTCATGGATACCTAGGCCCTTGCCTTTGTATTTCATGATGTTACACATTATGGCTTTAATAATGAGGTATTTGTTATTTAGGAAACATGTAGCTTATTCATAAAAATAAAGACATGAAGGGTTTGAATATTTGATGTGTTTATCAGAAAGGAAACCACCTTATATGAATGTCATTTTTTCAAAGTTACAAGCCACTTAAGTATCTTTCTGGTATTGGGGCTTGTCATGACTATTTGAAGACATGGATTTTATCTAATTAATGAGCACAAAGAATTTCATATTCACCCATGCATTTATATACAATGTTAAATTTAGATGGAGGTGATGTTATGATTTTTGAAGCTAAAGTTTGATTTGATGATTGACTTGAGGATGGTGTATCAAAATATGTAGATAGTGTGCCCAACCAACCACCAAGGGGGATGTTTTAAATAATGTTTCAAGATGAATGTAGTTGATAATATTTGGTGATTCCTTAATAGTTTCATATGTATCTTATTTATAAGATAAATAATTGGATTTTTGATCATGTCTTTCATATAATTTATATTATTTGAAGGGTTGTGAATCACCAGGTATGGTTACATCCATGCCATTATGAGAATACTTCAAAAAATAGTGTAGGGTGTATGGTGTATAATTCATATAATGGATCCATGGAAATCCAATGAGTAAATTATATGGAAAATCCAAGTCAAGCACATGAGCTAACATCTCCTGAATGACATACCTCACCATGAAAGAAAGATATTTGGTGCCCATAGATTCATGTCCATTATTTTCATAAACCTTGATGGTAATAATATTTTATTCTAGTGTTTTTATAGGATACCAATTATTTATTAATCCTAAGGTACACAAATTCAAATCTAAGACATTATTTTCAAACGCCCTTTTTACTTTGTACCTAGAGATTATGAATTCTATACATAAATGTAAATTATGTGTAGATCCCATAGTGGAGATATTATAATGATCAAATGTAACTTGATTTCTAATGGATAAATTTCCAACTAACGCTTAAAATTTGAATGGAATTATGTCTTGAGGATCTTTGGAATCTTGAAGAGTTTTATACAAGATGTCTATATATACAAGTGATGTCTTAAAAAGATTTAGGATGGATATATGAGCTAGTGTATTATCAAGCTGATCTATAATGTTGAACATTAGATCAATGGTAGGTGAGGAATCACTTAGAATTGTATCTTTATGCACCTTATTTAATGATGCAATATTGGGATTGTACTGTGATAATAGAAACATGATGATTCATACAGTCAACACAATTGACTATAGAATCAAAAGGGTGATTATTCTGATTGATGTTATTAATTTGGGCTTGGTATATTCCTTTTGTGTTATGCCATTAATCATGTTTTAAAAATTAATCTTTATATATACCCAACATTTTGGTATTAGATGATGTGGATGCTTGATTTTTAATTTCTATGTCCTTGTGATCTATGAGATATTTGACATAATGTTTTAGCCTCATACATTGATTGGTTTAATATTCATTAACTCTATGGTATTCACCATAGTCATTGTCATGATACCAATAGGTTTTAGGAAAATATTCTTTGAAAGGTTTGGTATTAGGCCATATTATCATGTTTGATTGAGCCAATTTTTGAAAGACCAATTCATAAGAGTCTCCCAATTGAGCGAACTTATGCTTGTGGTTATAATGTTTTTGTTGACCACTAGGTATTGTGATGTTATTTATGGGTTGAACTATTTTAAATTGATTTACATTTGTCACCTCACCACCTACAAATAAAATTTTTGGCAAAGAACTTGGGTTTGTCTGTTTGGTTTGAGGATTTGTTGTTTGGTTTGAAAATCTTGATGACATACCTTGAAATTAAAGTTATTTAAATTTAAAATACCATTTATATTATCTCATTACAAGATTATAGATAATGAATTTGTAATTGATGTGCTAATTCTTAATCAAGATTGTCATTAAAGATAAAAATAAGTTTATTTTCAGGTGGGGACCATGAAAAAAGGCCTGTTAATGATTTTGATATTTACGAGGTAATTTGTTTCCATTTCATTATTTTAAATTATATAAGTCAACCATGGTTAATTCCATTTCAAAATTTTAAAATAATTTGTGCACAAATATTTTAGATAAATATTCAAATGTAGTAATTAATCCTTTAGTAAATGAGGAACCATTCTAGGGCTCAACCCCATAGACTGCACATAAAGAGTCTTGATAAATATTCATCATTATATGAGATGTGTATTCAATCCATAGAAAACTCTTTAATATGTTCCCTAGGATCTCCCTTACCTTTTTATTTATCAAACTTAAGGATTTCATAGTGTGTATGAAAAGGTGTCATCATGTTATTATTATCAAATGGATAAGGGCATATATCCATAAACTTTTATTTTTTTTTACTATAAATGGTATCATACTGCAAGCCTTAGATTTTATCCTTCATGTTTTTACACTCTTGAATGAAGTATGATGAGATTTAAGTGTTTTGGATTGAAGAGGGAACATGTTGGATGTTTAACTCATAAATGAGTTTGTATCCATGTTGGCTTATGAAAAAGAATATTGATTATGAGGTGGGTTGTTGATAGATTAAATGGGAAGTGTATTGAAAGGGGATTTAAATTTTTTGATTGCATGAAGAGGTTTTGGTTTGGAGGGTTGGTGGAGAATTTTAGATTTTTTAATTTTTGAAGATGTTTGGATTGGTGGTGTTTGTAAAAATATTTTAATTGGTTTTTTTGTAAGAGGATTTGGGTTAGTTTGGTTTGGGGATGGATTTGGGTTGGTTTTATTTGTAAAATGATTTTGGTTGGTTTTTTTTGTAAAATAATTTGTTTTGGTTTGATTTGGTAATGGAATGATAAACACATTTTGGTTCATGTTTGGATTTGAAAAAATATGTAAACAAAATTTTGGTTTGTATGAGTGTTAGGGTTAAAAGGTTGATGTTGAGTGAAGGATGAATGGTAGTTTATGAATTGGCTTGGATTCATGGGTGTTTGGTTTTTATGTGATGGTGATAAACCTAAAAAGTAATTTGTATTGGAAAAAACTAAAATTTTATTTGATGTACTTCTTATATTAAAAAAAAATTGTTGGTTGATGGGTAAACTTGAATAATCATTCAAAGTTTAGATTTGGATTTGATTGATTTTTTATAGGTGAAATAGAATGAGTATTCAAGTTCATATTTTGATTTGGATTTATAAGGTTGATTGGTGAATTATAGAAGTTTATATTTTGATGTGTTTGATTGATTGGAAACTTTGAATAAGCATTTAAGTTTGGATATTATTGATTATGACTGGTAAACTTATATAAGCATTCATGTTTGGATGTGATTAATTGATGATTGATAAAATTGAACAAGGATTTAAGTTTTCATTTGATTAATTGATAATTGGTGAGGTTAAATTTATATTTAAGCTCATATTTGGATTGATTTTATTTTTGATAGGTAAGATGGAATGTGCAGTCAAGCTCATATTTGGATTAATTAATGAGGGTGAATTTGAATTCACACTCAAACTTGGATTTGGGTTAAAAATTTAGTTAACCAAATGATTATTTATCCTATTGGCTTGAAGGTTTAAAATTTATTTATTTATTTGATGGGCATGGGCTTCCATATAAAACCCATGCCTTGTTATGGATGATTCTTCATTGAGGATATCTTTTCATTTATCTTCGGAGACATGGGTATTGGAATTGGATGAATCAATGACAACATTACTAGCTTCTAAATAGACTTGTGATGTATATTTATCTTTTATGGGTGATGAGTAATATCTTATAGAAAGTGGTGTAGGTTTTGAACATCAAAATTATATGGAATTTTTTTCCCCTAAACTCAAAGGTTAGAGTAAAACTTCATTCTTGTTAGATAAGATGTATTGATTGAATAAAGAAGGAGGTAAGATGGTATTATGGCTACCTTCATCAAGATAATGTCATTATTTTTTTTCATGGGTCTCATGTATTTTTACATGGTGTTCTTGATTTTATTTACTATCAAAGTTAAATGGGTCATTACAAAATGACTAAAAATAGATGGTTAATAAAAAAGTACTTTGAGTTTTGACTTTAGGGCTAAAATTTGTGATTGTTAAGCTTTTGATTTTAATTTTATTTATTGGTTTAAATAACCAAAACATTTTTCGTTTCAATCAAATTATTTCAACAAATGTTTTTCAAAAGGAATCAAACAAATAAGTCCTACTTTAAACACATGCAATACACGAAAATGGATAAAACTAGGTAAAAATGATTCAAACAAATTTTAGGATTTCCTTACTACTTTTTTGTCCATTGAATAGTGTCATCCAAATATTTTAGAGAATTAAATATGGAGGAAGTTCTATTCTCATAGCCCACTATACTTGGTTTCAAGGGCAATTAGAAAGTAACTTCTTGATGCTAACCATGAAGTGATGCACCAAAGGTGAATGATACAAAGACTCACCTCTGATTAATATTTTGACAATATTATCTAAGGGTATTCCTATAAATAAATTTTGGTATGTGAGGCCCAAAACCATGTAAGATATTTATTGAATGGTAACACACAAATGGGTCTAGTCTTGATGTATCCAACCTAACTATAAGATTTTAATAGGTTAATGTCAAAAAATCAAACTTTGATGAAATTATTGAAACCTTAGGTATTGAAGCATGAATCCCATCACATATAGTGTGATTAAAATAAAACACAACTTAGGCCTTTGAAAAAAATTACACTCAATTTAAATGCCCCATTGATACATGGAGTTTTGCCTACCATGTGCTAGTGAAATCCATAGTTTATAGATTCCATAGAAAAATAAAATAAATAAGTTAATGATTATCAATGATTAACAAGTATCATCACCAATGTGATACCAAGGGAAGATCATATAAATACAACTTAGGTAATATAAAATTTGAAAATTTGTTTTTGATTCTCAAGTATCATCACCAATGTAATGTCAAGGGAAAAGCATAAACAACTTCAAAACACAAACAAATAAAAATGATTGAAAAAAGGATTGATTAACACCAAATAAAAAATTTAAGATAATTAATATATTAAAAAATACATAAATAAAAACTAATTATTGAAATAAATGAAATCTTTCAATGCAAGCAACCATTAATAATAAAAAAAACATTAAATGTTTGTTACATTTTAGATTTGATTTTTATATATATTTGATAAACATCCTACACACAAAAGTTTTAAATATTTTAGAAGATTAATAATTCATAAAACCTACAAAATTTAGCTAATTTTTTTTCAAAAGATGAAAAATGATAAAAAAAAGATTAACTTAAATTTTTGGAATGATTTCACTATTACACGATAAGAGTAAATACTGGAGTCATTAGCTGTTATAAAACTCAAAAAAATATAAAGTAGAAAACAAAAATAAATACTTACATAATTATTTCACTATTTTGAATTATTTTGTTGATGTTTTTGATTATTTTTATAACATTAGGGATGATTTTGTTGATGTTATAGATGATTTCATTAATGTTTAAAATAATTTCATTAGTGTTCAAGATGATTTAGTTGGCATTCTTTATGATTTCATTGGTGTTTGGGATGATTTAACTAATGTTTTGGATGATTTCACTAACTTTAAGGGTGATTTTAATAAAATTATATATGATTTTGTTGATTTTTGAAATGATTTTATTGTTCTACAGTAAGGACTTAAACATAAATAAAAACAAAAATTGAAATAAAAAGGGGTTAGGAAAAATAGACACACACAAACTTTATAAGATTGAAAAAATACAAAATGAGTAAAAATGTCACATGTACAAATTTTGTGTTTTTTGAAATTAATTAATTCTTATGTAGAATGAATTTGATGTTTTATAGGTTAATAGATAACCACCTCAAAAAAAAATGATTTGTAATAACATATATAAAATCCAAGATAAGGGTTAAACAAATATGCACAAGAATAGTAATAAGAAACAATTGAAATTGATCCTTAAAGGCACTTGTGATTTAGTATATGAGATAAAATTCCCATAAAGTGTACCAAAATGTAAGTGTTATATTTAGAGGGCAAGATATCTAAGAAATCAAATAATGAAATATAATATAAACTAAAATCTAAACTTCAAGGTAAAGCAGTAAATGAAAGAAAGTAATAAACAATAAATACTTATAACCATGAAGTATTTTTCACCTTATTTAGTGGGATTAAATATATATTTGCTAATGAATTTTAAATGTAGTTGATCAACTAATTTCCAAAGTAAAGAGAATTGGGAAACATTTTGGGGTGAAAAATTACTTTGATAGATTTGATTCACTTTAACAATTTGATAGCACTTTGTTAGCTTGATGGTGAATGATTAAAATTGATGGTCTTCATGTCAATTTATAGGCTTAATAAAGATGAGATAAATGGTTGAGGATTATTTTAGTTTTTCAAAATATCTAAATATTCAATGGTTATAGTTGAAACTCCTCCATAAGTATGATGACTAATTCAATGTGTTGAGGAAAAAAGGGAGGTGGTTGAGTGACTCACCAAGAATGGGTAAAGTTAGTTGGTTGAGTCATCTAGGAGTTTGAAATGTTTTAAGATTAATCATAAGGTGGTTGAGGAAGTTCAGGGATTGGTTTCATGGGTCAATACATGATTTAGACAAATGTGAAGGATGTTTGGATGAGGTGTAAAATCCATATTTTTAATTAGTTTTGAGGGAAATTATGTACATGATTATAATTAATTAATTAATTAATAATCAATCAATTATTTAAAATCTAATGGAAATGATGTTAATTTAAATTATAATTGGGGAAGTTGTTTGATTAGTGTGTCAAAGTGAATTTTGACTCTAAATGGTGAAATTCAGGTGTCTATAGGTTATACATTTATAATGTTTGATGGATATTATTATATATCTTCAAATTATTTCATGATAAATTTACTATGATAGGGTGATGTTATCATGAGTTCCATTAGGCAAATTTCTAAAGAAATATTGTTAAGTTCTTGTTAATATTATATTGGTTAGATTGTTTATAGGAACCAAGTCATATTTTTTTTGAGTTTTAGGATAATTATTGGAAGCATTTATGATATGAGGATGTTTTTCCTTATGTTGAGACTCCATTGATCAAACATGTAATTCATTATATGTCATATATTTTATTTTCAAGTCTTCTTAAGAATATTTTCTAAGTTTTATAATAAGATATTTATGTGTAAGTTTATATCTATAATTTGCATTTTTAATATTGAAATTTCAATTAATTTAATTTTGGTCATAATTTCCTTCAATTGGTTTGAATGTAGGATTGGTAGCTTGTTTGAAGTTACTGATATCTTTTATGTTTACTTTATTAATGTGATTATTATTTAGAAGATAAGAGGTAATATTGATGTAATTAAAGGAAAAACATTTATCCCACCACCAAATAATTGGCTAATAGTGTAATCTCATTCATCATGCATCTCTCAAACATAGTCTTCCATCCTTACATAATTATTTAAGAATTTTTTTCCTTATATCTAAATGTTTCATAAAACTTGATCTTGGATCAATATAATTTAAATATCTTCATGAATTATCTATAATGGCTTCTTAATATTTTATCTCACATTAGGTTTCCCTTAGAATATACCATATTCACACCCAAGTTTTTAGCATGACATACAATGTCTATACACATAATGTTTTTAAACTTTATTAATTATTGATGCTTTATATCTTTTAGGAACCTTTCAAGTCTCAATATCTCTAAGTGGATCCCTTAAAAGATGCACCAGGAAAGGGGTGGGTAGACCATTGGTGCTTTTTAATATTGTTGTCCCTTATACCACCACTTGAAATCTACATAACCATTTCCTATACAATTACATAAGCTTTGTCTCCTCCCTTACACACTCTTCCTAGTAATTTGATGCCTTACACAACCCTCATCTAAGCCAAAAACACTTTTTGATGTTTACCAAAAAATGTCATCTTGGGTTGACCCTGTATTTAAATTATATTTTCACATTATGGGACTTTGTCAGCCTTAGCTAACCCAATCTAACACCTAACTTACTTTTATTAATTAATAATAAAGGGTTGCTTAGGTCCAACATTCTCTGCTAAACTTTAGGAAGGTTTTAGGGTAATATTAAGCTATATATACACTTCATTTTCATCTTCTAGAGAGATAATAAGAATAAATTCATATATTGTGCATCTAATTATCCACCATTCTACTTGAGGAGCATTACTTATGATTTTAACACTACACTTGGAGATACAAATCTTGTCTTGTGGATAAGTCTTTTAGATGAGTATATAAGTTGTGTAGCATAGATATTACTTATATTTTTTATTCTTATATACCACAACAACCTCTTGTGAAGAAACTTAGCCAAGGGAGAGATTGAGGCTCGATGGGTTCATATTCAAAGGTAAGTATTCCTAAATTTATTCTTCTTTTGTTAAATTAGATAGTTTTGCATTTGTTAGTTTATATGCTTCTCTCCCATGCATTAGGATTTTATATACATTGGCTTAAATATATATATTCTATACATGTTTACATTTTATGTTTATTACCCCCATTTTATGCCACAAGCTTTTGTGAGCACTAAGTTAGATTTTACTTTACTTTGAATTTACTTTTTGAATATATAAAACATAAGACCTAGATATGGTCATTGCATGGTGTTTCTTTAATGGAGGATTTGGAACCCCCTCTAGTGATATTATTGTGGTAAGGGACCCATTGGTTAGGTCTAGTGGATCCATCTAGCTCATGACCTTGATTATCTAAATGTACCAATAATAAAAAGTGTAATTGTGATTTTTCTTCTCCAAGCTAGGATTGATTTATAGATTAGTTGTATTTTTTTTGTATGCATTTTGGTGAACCTGATGTGAATATAACCCTTATAGGTTTTATTTCATTCATTTTATTTAATATCATATTCTATATATATAATAATACTATGTCAAACCTATCAATATAGTCTAATATTTTTTGCACAATTTTAACACACAATCACTCCAAATTGGATTTATTTTCTCTATACAAGTCTTCTCCAAATATAGTTGACTAGGTTGATCAAATAGACCCAGTTCTCTTATTTAACCATAATATTATAGACTTCCTTGACCCAACTGACTCTATTCATAGTTCCTTTTTCCAGTATACAATTTTTTCAACTTAGTCAACTAATCAACTTTGTTCACAAATTATTTTTAGCACATAGGTTTTGAAAACTTTATTGACTCATTTACTCTATTCATAGAATATAAAAATCATCATTTTAGAAACAAAAAATAAAAATTTGAAAACTAATCATATTCAAAACTATCAAGGTTCATTCTTACCTTCTTTTTTATTTTTGATTTTTATTTACAATCTTATTTTTCACAATTTGTAGTCTATAAAATTGTAATCCTACAAAAAACTAGGTCAACTAGCTCAACACAATTTTATATCTTGATTTATCTATAGAAGACTTAGTCAACCTATTCAATTATGTTCACATGGATCTTTCTCCTACATACAATAATAACCCTCTCGACTCTATTTTGTATTTTTTTCATATAGTGTCACCTAAACTGACTCTGTACTCTTCATAGACAAAGGAATTAACCTATCTTGCTAGTAATTAATTCACTTTTTATTTTAGGTTTAAAGTAAAAAATATATACTAGCTAGGTGGTTTTTAATTTACTAATTTAGTCTCACTATTTTCTATTTTACACACACTTCACAATCACTTAACACTAAAAAACATTAAATATTTTATTCTCAAGGTCTACTTACTTGGATTTCATCACCAAGAGGGAAGTTGATTTAGTTTTCTAGCCAAGTATAAACATGTGGTTGATGTTATATATTGGAAAATCACATGACATCCTTATCTCTATGACATTGTGAAGTGAAGGGGTAGGTCCCAATACTAAGCTAGTACCATCACCAATATAGATCCATTTTAGTCTAAACTACTTAAAACTATCCATATATTATTTTATAGTTCCTTCTTAAAGCCAACTCCCAATCACATTAATTTCAATATTTATTATAACTTAATAACATTCAATAATTACCAATTATCTTAGCATTTACATTCAAGTTTTGTTGCTTTCTTTTTTATCATTATATTTTGTATTGTAAAACTTGTACTAGCCAGCATTAGTATAAGGTTTGTGTTGTGTGATATAATTAGATCAATCACATTGACATAATTTATTATTTTATTCATTATATTTTCTTAGCTATTATATTTCAAAAAAATCTTATTTTCATAACTTGATCATAATTATCGACATAGTCTCTTATAGACTATTAGTTTTGGTTACCTTCAGTACATAGGTAGCCTTTATGACTATGTATCTTTTTCACCTATTTATTTTCTCCCTTTGTAGTACATATTCAACCTATATGATTGTGTTCTTTTTTCCCTATTCTATTTCCTATATTTTAAAACATTTTCAATTGGTTCAGTTCTATATATTACTAGTTAATCCTTCTTTACATCAAGTTTGTAACTGTTTTCTTCATCATGAATTTCCTATTTGATGATAATACATGTTTAAATAAAATAAAAATGATGATTTTTACAAACCCTAATTGGTTTCCCAAGACACATCTTTTGACCCCCACCATGGATGAAAGCAATGTCCATGTTTCCACTCAAACTACCAACTATAGGACTCCTCCTTATTCATCCTCAATTTTCAATCCTTTGTTCTCACTATAATATGAGTGTGATTTAGAGTACATAGCTAAAATTATCTTTTTCATCAATGAATTCACTCAACATAGAGTAAAATACCCTTTGACCATTTATAATCTCATGATAGGTTCTCATATAGAATAATATTATTCACCCTCACCTAATTTAACCATTTATGATCTCATGATAGGTTCTCATATAGAATAGTATTATTCACCCTCACCTACCTTTTCTCACAAATTTGGGGGAGCCACTTTATTTACATCTCAACCTTTTCCTTCTATTATGTCTCCTTCACACACCATTACTTCGTCTTCTATGACTTCTTCAACCTCCATTAAAAGTATTTCTACCAACATGGTATGTTCAACTTCTATTGGGACTCTTCAAAATACCCATCCCATTAATCATGCTACTAGTTTTTATTTTTATAAAAATGCTACTCATTCCACTAGTGTAGTGCATGATACTACTCATAGTGCAACTCAATGTATTAATACTAAGATAGATACATCACATATTGTTAACACTAATAAAATTACTCCCAAACTAACCAAATCCTATTATAAACATTTAATCAAATGCATACCTTCCAAACCAATAACACAAATTAGATGATGCAAATATACAACCATCTCATTCATCTTCAAAACAACCTCAATAGGTTTTATAGGGAGTGAAAAATCCAAATGGCCCGCCACCCCCCTTAGGGATTCCCATGGTAACCTTATCCCATAAAAACCCCTCATAAATAAAACAATAAAATATATACAAAATAAATCTATTGTACCTCAAATTTATAATATTTACATAAGGTGTTTCACACTCACCATCACCTATAGTAGATCCACTAATCCCACATTGTATTTGAGAACATTTGGTAGCCTTACAAAGATTGGGTCAAACTTAACACTTTTTTTTCTACCAAACTATTAGCTAAAACACTCTCTAGATATGATTTAGATTGGTACAATAAATTAAAAACCCATTCGATCACTAGCCTCAAAGACTTGTTTAACTCACTAGTCCAAGATTTCAAACTAGTGATCTTCTAAAGAATAACTTAGCCCACTTTATAAATTACAAACAACTTAAAACTAAAATATCACAATCCTTCATCAAACTATGGAATAATGTTTCTAACAAATGTGAGCATAATTTGGTGGATCAAAACCTCTTCCACCTATTCACTAAATATCTATACCCCAAATTACAATATCAGGTTAGGACTCTTTCTTTTTCTAAGATCCTTGGAATAAGCCATGGAATCAAGATAAATGACAATATTTCCTCACGAATCAATTTAAACCATCCCAACCTAAAATGGGAACTCTTATGCTTATTAAAAATAAAAACCATCATGAAATAAAT
The DNA here is from genome assembly GCA_037957365.1 of Torreya grandis. NCBI lineage: Eukaryota > Viridiplantae > Streptophyta > Pinopsida > Cupressales > Taxaceae > Torreya > Torreya grandis. Next base: position 402,218 of record JARHVA010007969.1, on the reverse strand, counting down.
GACAATGTTACTGACACTTATGAGACTATTCATAGCATTCAAGTAACTGCTCCAAATAATGCTATGGAACATGTTCCCCCTATAAACAAAACTCCCACTCCTACATTTTCTCAACCCAACCAAACTAATGTACACAAAATATTTTCCATATTATAGCTTCAATAATGTCTTATAAACCTATACCATGATATATTGACCCAACTCAGTTATAAAATCATGGTATGATCTAAGAAAATTTTGTTGGTTTTATGCAAGTTGTGGCCACTCTCATGATACTTGTAGACAATTACACATTCTTGATATGGATTTTGCTCTTGGTCCAAATTTTATCATGAAACCCTTATTCTAAAGCATCAAAAAACATATGACATAGATTGTAAATACCATGAAACATAAAATAAAACCCAAGATTTAAACCAAGATAATACTCACCTTGATATTTACAAAGATCCTCTTCCTGACCACCAAGATAACATTGACAAGCCTACCCCTAAAAACAATGTTGAAAGTCTTATATACCTCAATATCAATGAGTAAAACATGGTTAATATGACTAACATGAGATGAGTAACATCTTTTATTTACTCAAATCAAACACCTATGCATCACACCTTTCAACCATTCTATGTCATTTAGGACACTTCCTCATCTCATCTGCTAGAATTAGGGCAAGAGGAACTTATAAATATTCAAGCATCACTCTCAAAAACATAACTTGATTATACCTCCAATACCAATTATACTCTTCCCCTAAAATACACAAACTTCCAATAGTATTTCTTCAACCTACACATAGTAAATACCTCAACTAACCATCACATCACCTAAATTCAATCAACCCATTTGTAATAAACCTAAACCGATGACACCCTATCAACACAAGTTCAATTTCACGTTCAACTCTCCTTACCAAAAGCTATTATAACATTATGTGCTTATATCCAATAGTCCTCACATGGGTTATGATTAATTGGATTCCATTTCATACATTTTCATCTCCCATCTCAAATACCTTTCTTATAATTAATGAGAACTTCTCCCCATCATTAAAACCATCTAATGCAATTATTGCTTGAAATAAACATCCCTCATCCTCATTCAGTAGGATGTAAAGCTACCTTATTTATATTTGAAGAGATTATACTTCAATAATGTGAATAAATGACCATTCATGTTGATGAAAAAATGGACACTTAATTTTGGGATAAGAAAATGGATAAGTAAAGATACACATGATATTCATCTAATATCTGTGTATTATGTATAAATTTTTTGACTATATGTATTTTGTCTTATCCTCCACGAGTTAGAAATGAATAAAAGATGAACAATATCCTCTCTTTGGCATCAATGTATGAGAAGAATATAAATATTTAAGAATTGTAACAACTATAAATATGTATGTTTATATGAAGAAGAGGATGACTCTTTTGTTGAGATCAATATAGACTTTCTGATTATTGTTACATGTCATATTTTTTATATTTTTTATTATCTACATTTTCATGGTTAATGATTAGTTTAATATTATCTAAAACTAATTTGAATGATCTGTATACCTTAAGAAAACTCTAGTTTAATTTTAGTTCTATCTATCACACTATAGTTCATCTCTATCATGTCTCTACTAGTTATAAATTCTCTATACCATTCTACACAATATAAAAAAACTTAGCTATCCTCATATTTTACATGTTATATTGCATTAGGAGCCTATACTAATAATGGTTTGGTGACCATGGAAACACTCCTTCTAAAGGAAACTATGCTAAGATGGTTACTCAGATAGCAAGATATTGAAACATGGTTAGACCAGAAAGTATGGCACTTTACAAAAGAAGAATCTAAAAGGACTGGTCTTACCACAAGTGAAATCATTAAAGATCATATCTATAGATAAATATATAAAATTTTATAGTATGAACTACCTAAAATGTTGACTAATTGGTTGACAAGACTGGAATACTACTATTTTAATCCCAAAATGAAAGAAACTATTACTTGGACCAAAAAAAAGATAAACCAGTTGTTGAAATTAGAAATTGATTGGATACAAATAATATACTATTGGGTTTTCACCACCACAGATGAATATACCATCAAGTTCATAGTGAAATACATATAACATTTGAATCTGCATGATACCATTTTTTTTGAAGAATTAGAGGAAATTTTTTATAGTGACTACCTCTCCTATTGAAGATGTTAGTTGTCGATAAGGCCATGGTGCCTACTCTAGTCAATATGGAATAGTCTCTTCTAGTGTGTGGATGTCTGTACATGACTGTGAATTATGGATATATGATTAATTATATCTTGAACCTAAATCTATAATGGAGATGTGGGGAAAGAAGAGTTAGAAAAATCTCAAGGTTTAAAATGGGAACTACAACAATAGAATAGATGGAATACATATAAGAATACCCAAGTAACTATGAGTATAAGTAATATTAATAGTAGAGTAAATGATGATTGAGTGCATAAATGTGATGAGTGAGATTATGAATGAAATATGAAGAAATAAGATGATGATGGATGTTGGTAGATAGAATGAGAGGATGAATAATGGGATGAAGAAGAGATATGAAAAGAGGAAGATGAGAGTAGTTTATGAGTAGAACAAATACAAGATAGAATTAGTGCATATCTACAAGAAAGGGTATTATCAAAAGAATAAGAATTATGTCAATAAACAAAACTTAGTCATAGGTTAATTAAAGGTTCAATCATAGTAGATAAAGAAGTCACTAGAAATAATTATTCATTGAAAGTGTACATGTTCCTATAACCCAATATTTTATATTCTAGTAGAAGTTCTTAGCCAAGTGAATAGGAAGATAAGAATTAAGAAATACCATTTTTAGAGAAATTAAAATTTTAGGGTATGAAAATTCACAAAAAATACATTAATAAGGCTTTGAAGTCTATAGGATTAGCAGAAGTTGAACAAAAAAAATAAAGAACCATAGTTAAACAAAGTACACATGATAATTCTTCTAGTACACAAAGTAGTATGCAAGTGGGATCACTCAGAATATCTAAACCTCTAATATCAACTACATAAAAGACTCCATTCATACCAGTCAATATGTTGAATTAGTCAGGAGGATTCTTAAACTTTGCCATCTATGATATATCCATAGACCCTGAATAGTACCTACAAACTCAAAAAATAAAATGGCAAGTTAAGGTCATCATTGATGAAAATTTATAAAAGTGAAAATTAGTAGGGGATTTAGCTGAGAAAGCACTAGATTTCATATGCAAAAGATATCTTTAGTAATAAATATTAAAATATGTTCCATATTGGCTCATCATAGAATTTAAGATTAAGAAATGCACTATATAGACAATATAGGACCTGAAGGAGATAAGGAAAAAGTGTAGAGAATCAGTCTATGACTATGATCGTAGATTTTATAATGTAATGAATAAGGCATAATTTGATTTGATAGATAAAGATAAAGTAGCATGGTTTGTTGAAAGACTATGAAATAGGATTCAATTTTCCACTTTTCAATCCCAATATGAGATAAAATTAGATGCCAAAGCTACTACACTATGTGTAGAATAGATTGAATATTATGGAGAAGCCCCTATTGCTAATTCTAAAATTGAAAACACACTACAAATTTTCATGAAAATAATAGAGAAATACTATGAGGCAAATAAGCTTAAATTTAATTTATGTTACATAGAGTATAGAAAATAAGGACACCACCAAAATGATTGTCCTAGAGTCAAGATAGAGTTCTACAAAATCTACCGTGTAGTAGGGCATGCCATAATACAATGCCATCTTTTATAGAAATATATCAACTTGTAGACACCAGAATTGTGTCTAACCCTTGTCATCCTCCCCTTAACCCCTGTCGACCATTTTCCCACAAGCCTTGCCCCTGGCAGCATGTCAAAATGAACAGAAAGCTAGAATTAGCCTCTGTCACCATTCTGCATCTACCAACACCGGTCACTACTCGATCGACATCATCGATGTCGATCACCTTTTTAGCTGACGTCGGCATTCCTATCGGTGTTGGTCAGCCTTAAACTGCATCCGTTAATTCGTTTCTCAATCCTTTATCCATTATTCGGTTGCCAATCAGTTTGGCAACCGGTTATCGAACCTTCGGCATCAAAACGTTTCTTTGATCAGAACCACCTGACCAAATGATCAACCATTTTTCTAGCATCCAGTCATCTACAATCATCTCTCGTGTTCTCTCTCTCTGGTACAAGGACTCTGCATCGGTCTACTACATCAAATTTCTTCAACATAGCAACAACAACAATCATGTCTCCCACTAGCATGTAACAGGTAAGCTATTCTTTGTGCTTTCATTTTGTTCTTAGTTACTATTTTTAATTGACATTACCACCCCGACTTAGTTAAACCATAGCCTCAACCTTACTTCCACCTGTATCACCACTATTCACCCTCTACAGAAAATACAGTCTAACTCTGCCCAGATCCTTGTCCAAAATCCTCAAACAAATCCCTCTAACTCCTAAACTAGCTTCCTGAACCCTCAGACAAAAACATCTGACCTTTCTGTAATCTTAAAACTCTGTCCAGACCCAACTAGACCCTGTCCAAAAACTATTTCCCTGATCGACGCCGGTCATTACCCCGACCGACGTCGGCACCCTTACCTGACCGATGCTGGCACAGAGACCGACACCAGCGAATGTGTAGAGCATTTTGCTGCATATCAGGTACACAATTTTGTTTTCCATATTTTATTTGCTTTCATTCTGTCTTTCACTATTTCTATTTCTGTCAAATATTCTATTTTTAATCAGTGGGTTGATATCCCTTAAGGAAGTCTTTGTACTTCAGGGATCAAGCATTTGCTTGACAACCCACCATCTCCTTGTCTAAAATTTTTCATGTTTCAGTCTCTTTTTCTTTGCAGGTGTCATTCCTCCATAGCCAAAGAGGAGTACCTTCCAACATCTGATTTCAGTGCACACAACCATATCCAGGTATCTTCTAGCCTTGACCATTTCTCTTAGTTTCTCATTTTCTTCTTTGAATGTAGAAAGTGATTTAGCGTAGAAACATGCTGGCACGCCTGGTGGGACCCTAGGGCCTTCCTTGGGTTCTTTCTTTCTTTCATTCATATAGGTGCATTAGGTTCCTTCCTTTTTTCCTCTTTTGTCTCTTCTAAACGACATCATAAGCAGGAATAAAAAGAACTTTTCTTTTCTTTCTTGCACTTCTAGACTAGTCAAAACTCATATTCTTCGACTCTTTCTCCATTCGTCTTCATACGAACAAACATTTTGACTTGGGGCATTAAAATAAATTGCACTTTCATTTATGTTTGCTTGCATTTCTTAGACCACACTTAGTAATTAATAAATGCATATTGAATTAATCTAGTCCACTTGATGTTACACAACCAAACCACTTGCACAAAACAAACATCATAACTTACCTGAGACAAGGCCCGACTAGGATTTCATCCCCCAGTAGATACCTTACCCGTCCCGGTGATCTTACTTGGATTTCATCACCAAGGGGAAAGCCCACTCCGTTCTCTGGCAGAGGATAATCTCTAGGGGAAGTATATTTTGGCTAAGCGGGCCCAGTTTATCACTGGACTCGTGAAGTGAGGGGAGCTTTCTCCTTAGCACCAGGCCTTGTACGAAACATAACACAGACTTCTTGAGCACCATAACTAACCTGAAACCATCTATAAACTACTTTTTCTAAGACCTGACTCAAAAGCCAATCTTCCTCTACACATATTCTAAGGCATAAGCCACTATAATCCTAATAATTTACTCCTAGGGTTTTAGGATCTGCTTGTGTTCATCTTTTTAGTTCTTATCTGCTTGTTTAAGCTTCTGAGAATGTTCTTTCTTGCCTTGAATGGTTCTGACTCGTAGCCAAGCCAAAGCTCTAGTCGATCACGTGAGGCATCATCCGCTTCCATCTACCCCGTCCATAACCAGTCCTATAATGGAGTTCAACTCAGAGACTAAAAGAACTCCTACTAGACCATCCCCAACCCAAACTCCTATTATCCCAAAAGGGGACCAAGATTTTTCATGATTCTTGGACCTCAATGTCAAAGCCTTGCAGCACTATCTCGCGAATAGCTGAACACGAGACCCCTTTGGCAATCCAATTTACGGAATCCCGACCTCTTTTCTCGAGACTGCGTCTGTATCAACAGCATCCGTAGTTCAACCTTTAGACACCCAGGCTATTGCCTCAACCAATGACCAGGCTTTGACCAACCATCCAAGTGTGGCCTCTCCCTCCATCATTGGGCCCACTTCCACTGGGGTTTCAGCCCCCTATCAATCTCAGCCCACTCAACCACTTTCTACCCCCTTTCAAAATCTGGTCGTCTCTATTCCACCTACCCTTGCTCCTATCAACACTAAGGTGGCTACCTATCCATTGGCCCATGTTACCTCTAACCAACCTCTCGTGACAACATCGAACCTAGCCATGCCTTCTACCCAACCATCCTTAGTCTCCTCCTCTATCCCTATGACTAGTCATATGTACGTTGCACCCTTATTGGTACAACCAACTACGTCATATACCTCTTATAGCCTCTTTTAAGTGCCTTACAATCTAGGGGGTGCTCCACCTACCAATCCGTCAGTAGATATCATCAAAATGCTGATGGACAAGATGTCTAGCCTAGAGACCTCAATTTTTGGCTCACGCAATGCTCTCTCATATGAAAAAATTTGCAATGAGCCCATTCATCCTTCTATCCTGATCAGGCCATATCCCAGCCAGTGGGAACTTCCTAAGTTTTCTCATTTTCAAAGTAAGGAAGACCCACAACAACACTTACAGGCATTCAGACATGCATGTTACCTTATCACCCACGATGATGCATTACTTTTACGCACGTTTCCTATGTCTCTCTCAGGTGTTGTGCTTGACTGGTATAGCTCCCTTGCCAGCCATTCCCTCTTCACATTCACTCAGCTGGCCCAGCTCTTCCTTGATCATTTCTCTATCAACATCACCAAGAAGGTCTTGATCACAGACCTCTATTCTATCTACCAATTCGAGGACAAATCCATTGCTGATTTCGTTGCTCGCTAGAGGGGCCTCATCAATCAACTCTCCTTTTCATTACCCCAACCTGAGCTTATTGAACTTTTCTCCCAAGCCTGCGCTAGACATATTTCTTCCACCTTGAGGGTTCAAACCTTCTGCACTTTTGACGAAGCCTTCACGATGGCCCGTAAACTTGAGTTACGTGCCGTCGAGGAGAATAAAGTCAAGTTACGAAACAAGAATCCCAACTCCAAGACCAATGACCCCTCTTCTAAGCCTTCCTCATCCAATCCTAAATCTAAAGCTTTAGCAAATGTTGTGGTCATTAGATCTTCCTCCTCTTCACCTTCAACTAATTAGCCTGAGCCATCCACATCTCAGAGTGCCACCCACCAATTTTAGCAGAGATACATACAGCAACAGTTTACTCCACTCAGAGAATCATATGCATCTGTGCTAGAAAAACTCATCAAATAGGGGGTCCTCAATCTCCCCTAGATCCGACCACCTCCATAAATTGATCCCTCACGCACCATCCCTACGTGGTATAGGGAAAATGACTTCTGTAACTACCACCGTGTTAAAGGTCATGACACAAGCAACTGTAAAACCCTTAAAAACATAATCCAAGACATGCTTGAAAAGGGTGACCTCATCCTAGACAATCCCAATGCACCCCCTAATTAGGGTATCGACATCTTCAAAAAACCATTCCCCAATCATCCACCAACTCAAAACAATGTCTAAACCTTGATTGACAACACTCATGAACACAACATTCAAATAGTCAATATGGTCTCGCCCTTCATTTCCAACCAACCTCAAGAGGTGAGTCCATCCATCAGTCTATCACATGTGGACGAACCTCTTTCTCCGGTTAGTTCTCCGTCAACCTCTCTCATCTTGGAGGATGCCTCGACCTTACCAGCACCACCGGTTTCACCATCCTCCTTCTTGATGCCGATGGAGGACCCAACATTTCCTACTCCTCGACCGCAAGTGGAGGGCACAATCATCCCTGCCCTTTACCCACTTGAGGAGCTTCATTCTCTAGTTTCTTCTCCACCCAGGGAAGAACCTATCTCTCCTTCATCTCCAACCAAGGATGAACCTATCATGACTTCATCATGCCTTGGGGCCGAGACTACCACACCTTCGGTCTCACAACCATCCACATCTTCTCAAGAACCCAAACCTCATCCCACATCTTCTCAGCCATTTTCCCGACTAGTGGAGAAACTCAAACTTCTCCCTTCTAGGAAAGTGGAGCATCAGGGATTGTGGGAGCATCTCATAGCTCTTCAACATGTCCGTGCCCTCTCATCTCATGCAACTAATCCTCCCATAGCAAAATCTCCCAAGACTATCAACAAAAACTAGACTTCCACTTCTAGACCATCTACACCACAATCAACCGCATCAGGACTAAAACTCTCATCTACCCCATCTAAACCAATCAAGTCACTTGGCATTCGCCCTGTCTCCAACCTCACTCATCCACAAGTGAGGGTGGACTTAAACTAGACTTCGACCAATAGTAGTCTTCAACCCAAATCAGAGAAGACTGTTAAACCACAGAGGCAAACGCCTCCTCTCCCATCACCATTGCCCTCCATTTTGGGCCCCCATCCTTCTGCCCTGACCAGAGTCCTTCCCACTCTGACTTTTAATCAAAACTGGTTGCCTCCTTTGCTTCATTTACCTAATGCTAGCCTACCCTCTCCCAAAAAGGTGGTACCTCTCATGAAGAATGTACCATCTCCACCTGTCACCACACCATCAACCTAGAAGGTCGTACAGAAACCTCCTCCAACTCTGCCCAAGCAAAAGTCACCAACATCGCATACATCGATGAGCACGGACCCTTTAGTGGGCTCATACTCTTTGATCTTACATTAACTTTTGTAGACTTCCATCATAACTCTTCCACCCATCAGGCCTTTCCAACCCCTCGAGTCTAAGCCCTCCTCGTTCGATGACACGAAGATTTGCTTATACCATCGTACGCCAAGACACGATACCGAGACTTGTTGTGCCCTCAAGGCTGTCATTCGCTGCTATCTGGAGAAAGACACTCTTCTCTTTGAGGACACTCTCGATCACCCCCTAACTCCTTCTCATAACCCTCTGACCTCTTCAAACCCATCAACATCTCATCAACAGGTTACAACCCCTTTATCTCCTTCACCTCCCATCTTTGAAATCAATGCCATTCACATAACCACTAGGTCACAAAAGGACAAGGCAAAAGAAAAAGCTGCCATTCCTTGGACCTACCCTTTCATCAATCCACCTCAACTGCCCAAGCCTAAGATTTCTATCCTTGGTGCACCTCAACCCTCCTCTTCTTCTTCCTCTTTAGGACCAATCCATGACTCCATGTTGAAACAATTTCACCAGACGCCTATGAAGATGTCTCTCTATGACCTCATCCAATCCTCGCGTCAACATCACCAAGCCCTCATCCAAGCCCTAAAGGCAGTGGAGGTCCAACCTGAGGACCCCCAGCCACTTCCTGCCCTTGTCCACTCCTTAGCCCCTATTGCCTCCATCACATTCAGCGATTCTGAGATTCCCACATCCAACATAGAAGATCAGGATGCCGCCCTCTTCATCACTACCTATGTTGATCAGACATGCATTAAATGCATTATGATCGATGGAGGTGCCATCATCAACATTATTTCCACCCATGCCTTTGATCAGTTGGCTCTTCCCAAGAATTGCATCTCTAAAATTGACACAATCTTGCACTCTTTTAATGATACCACCGCCACAACCATTGGCACAGTCATCCTTCACATTCGCATTGGTCCACGCATAGTCCCAAAGCTCTTCTACATCATCGAAGGAGAGTTTTAGTACAATATGTTGCTAGGCTAACCCTGGATCTATGCCATGGCCTGTGTCCCCTCCACCCTACACCGTTGTGTGAAATTTGAGCACAACAGACAAGTCCACACCATTCCCGCTGACCCTTCACCCTTCAAAACTTGCAACACCACCTACCGTCTAAATGATGTCCTCATTCTTATCAAGCCATCAATCCTGGTACCACCTCCATCCACAAAAGCTTTGACCAATTCGCAACAAGCGGTCGCCCTCACACCTCCCCTTCAAGCGATGACCACAGACCCCATGGAAGACATCTTCCAAAGACTTTCATTGGGGGAGTATCACTTGCTGACCTTAGACATGTTCCAAACTCCACAAGAGTATGGATTCCTTCATCACAGCCCCAATTATGACCATCAGATCAGGATGATCGTACCTTATGGTCCTCCTCACCTCTGAACCAACCTCATCTATGGGGGGCTCAATCAAGCTCCTACTAATGCCAATCCTCTTTCTTCACCTCAACCTTTCACATCAGACTTCTCGTTTCTTGGCAACCCTACCTTTGCACACACTTACCTTTATAGGTGTGCATGGAAGGGTTTTGGATTTGGACGCTATGAGCAGGGCTCCCATCAGCCCATTGAGCCACTCAACGGTGATGATGCCAAGAAATGGTATGGATTGGGATATCACGACCCCACTCATGACCCTGTAGACCTTTGCCTCAAACCAACCATTGACCAATCTCCTCCACACTTGCCTATTCTTCCTCCACCTACAGAGTTAGTGGTTTCCATTCTTCCTAGTTTTTTTTTGCATAAACACCATCCGCCTGGAACCCCTGATTTATCAGCTCAATGGGGTGTCCAAGTCTCTCCCTCTCATTTTCCCCAGCATGATAGAAGATGAGTCAGCAATAATTCACACTATCCACTGCATTGATGATGACGCCATTCTTTCTTACATGGGCATCGATGATTCTTTCATCCAGCGCTCCCTTCCTTCTAAGATCTAGGTTATGTTAAATGAATCAACCATTGACATCAACCTTCCTTCTTTTGATGTTCTTTATTTCTTAAATATTGGCCAATCTTTAGATGCTCAAGATCAGCTTGACTATATCCAGTTCCTCTTCGATCATAGCAAGGCCTTTGCCTGGACTTATAGTGACATGCCTGGCATCGACCCCACCATCACTACCCATAACATTGTCACCAAACCAGAGGCTAAGCATGTCAGGCAAAAGCTTCAAAAGATGCATCCTCGCATTGCTCTCCTTGTCAAAGAAGAGCTTCAACACCTCCTTTCTGTCTCCTTCATCCAGCCCATCGAGTATCCATAGTGGGTCTCTAACATCATTCCAATCACCAAAGTGACTGGGGAGATCTGGATCTACATGAATTATCATGACCTTAACCTAGCCTATCCTAAAGATGACTTTCATCTTCCCAACATTGACCAGCTTGTTGATCTTACGGCCGGCCATGAGATGCTATCTCTCATGGACAGGTTTTTAGGATACAATCAAATCATGATCACTCTGGAAGATCAGCACAAGACCACTTTCATTACCCCATGGGGGAGTTTATGCTATCGAGTCATTCCTTTCAGCTTGAAGAACATAGGCACCACTTATCAGCGTGCCATGACCTATATTTTCCATGATCTCCTTCACAAAATCATGGAGGACTATGTGGATGAGCTGCTCGGCAAGTCTAAGCTTCTCCGTGACCATCTGACCATTCTCAAAATCATCTTCTCTCACCTTCTTCAATACAATGTTCATCTTAACCCCAAGAAATGTGTCTTTGGGGTCCTCTCTGGCAAGCTTCTTGGCTTCATCATTTCTTTCTGTGGCATCGAGATAGATCCCGCCAAGATTCACGCTATCCTCAAAATGCCACCCCTGACCAATCTCAAGTAGCTTCACAGTTTGCAAGGGAAGCTCCGGTCCATTCGTTGTTTCATCTCATAGATTTCTGACCGCTGCCAACCTTTTCATCATCTCCTTAAGAAGGACATCTCCTTTACATGGGATAAGGACTGCTAAGAGGCTTTTAAAGCCCTTAAACACTATCTGGTCTCTCCACCAGTCCTCATTCCACCTAAAGATGACCAACCCTTCTACCTTTATATCTTAGCTACTAATCAATCATTAGGTGCCATGATCGCACACCGAGATGAGCATCATCATGAGCAAGCGGTCTATTATATCAGCCGAACACTGGTCGACTATGAAACTCAGTATACTCATATCGGGAAACTCTATTTGGCGTTAGTCTTTGCCGCTACCAAGCTCCACCACTATCTTCTTAATCACAAGACCTTTGTCATCACCCACACCAACCCTCTCAAGTATATGCACTCCAAGCCATATCAGAATCAACATATGGCTCGGTGGCTCATGCTGCTTGCTGAGTTCGACTTCGAATTCATCCAACAAAAATCTATCAAAGGGAAAACCATCACTGATCGACTAGCAGACGCCCCTCTTCCTGACAATCAACCTTCACAGTGTGAGTTTCCTGATGAATTTATCAATGTGCTTTCCACCAATGACACCATCTATCAGATGACCATGTTCTTTGACGGCTCCAAATGTCAACTAGGTGGGGGTGTTGGGGTCATTCTCATCCCACTCAAAGGGGAGCCCATGCCTTTGTATTTTAAGCTCGACTTTGATTGTACCAATAATATGGCTGAGTACGAGGCCTTAATTTTGGGACTTCAGATCGCCCTCTCTCTCAGCATCAAGTCTATCAACATCTTTGGTGACTCGCAGCTCATCGTCAATTAGGTCAACGGTTCATACCTCTATAAAAATGAAATTTTGCAAAGGTACAAAAACCATGCTGACATTCTCCTTACATCTTTCGACCATTACCTCCTACAGACTGTTCCTCAATCCACGAATAAGTTTGTTGACACCATGGCTTCTCTCGCTTTGCATATCCCATCTTCCTCATCTGCATCCAGATTTTTTGTCATGGTGCATCATGTGCCGTTGCCTTCATATATCTCTCCTCACATTAATAATGTCAACACTATAGACCCTAGCCCACGAGATGCTTGGTATAAGCAACTTGTGGGCTTCTTATCTTTTTCTGTCATTCCTCCCAACCTCTCTAACAATGTGCGACGAGCTTTTATCAAGCGTACTACTCGCTATACCATGCTAGGGGGTCTTCTCTATAAGTGAGGCTTTGATGGCCTCCTTCTTCGTTGTCTCACCTCCATTAAAGCATCTCAAGCCATTAAGCAAGTCCATGATGGGATTTGTGGCAAACATTTCAATGGGAATTCGGTTGCCAAGCGCATCCTTCGTCTGGGATATTATTGGCCTACCCTTCATCAATACTGTAGCGACTATGTTCGGCGTTGCATCAAGTGTTAGCAGCACTGTAACTTGCTTCATCTTCCTAGTCATGCCTTACAAATCGCTCAAGATTTCTGGCCTTTTTCTTAGTGGGATTTAGATCTCATCGGTGAGATTAACCCTCATTCGTCTCTTCATCATCAATCCATCATCACAGCCAATGAATATTTCACCAAGTGGGTGGAATCCATTCCTCTCATCTCCATAGAAGCCAACAAGATCGTTGACTTCATCAGCACCCACATCATCTATCATTTCGGTGTCCCTCATAAAATTATCACCGACAACGGTAATTCCTTCAAAAACAAGACTGTCTAAAAGCTATGCGACTCATTCGGCATCAAACTCAGTTTCTCTTCAACTTACTACCCACAAGAAAATGGGTAGGCCGAGGCCTCCAACAAAATTCTCACTAAAATTCTCATGAAGGTGGTCAGCAACACAGGAAGGGATTGGCACATTCACATTCCCTTCGCTTTGTGGGCCTACCGCACTAGCATCCAAACTTCTACAGGTGCTACCCCTTTCTCTCTCATGTACGGAACAGAGGTTGTCCTACCTCTCGAAGTACAGATCTCATCTCTCTGCATTTCTCTACATGACATCCTTTCCAACAATGGCTTTCGTCAAGATCGCTTAGCTCAACTTGAGTTACTTAATGAGCACCATCTTGCTGCCCTTAATCATCTCCATGTCTATCAACATTGCATCAAGCGTGCCTATGACAAAAATCTATGAGAATGAGATTTCAACATCAGAGACCTCATCCTCAAAGAGAATCAACATGTGACCAATATGGAGCAAAGTAAATGAGGCAAGTTTTCTCCTAATTGGCTTGGACCTTACATTATCACGCACAAGTATGGATCAGGGACTTATCGTCTATCCTCTCTTAATGGACGACCAGAACCTGAGCCTCTTAATGCATTGCATCTGTGACCATTCTACTGTTAGTCAAGTACTCATTCACTTGACATTTAACTTGAGCTCGTCCCTTGAGCAATCCCCATCCCCTTGGTCCTAATTCCTCTCATCCCTATTCTTCTTACAAATTCCTCTATAACCCTTTTATGATGTATGGATGCTTTGTCCTAATAAACGGGAGCCCTTGATCTTCTATAATCTTGTCCATGACTCACATTTCTATCAAAACAAAATCAAGATGTCAAAATATCCATGATCACCATATCAATATCAAATCAAAAGGTAGACTGCTCCCTCGAAGGATAGTTATACTATCATTGCTGTAGTTAATAGACTGCTCCCTCGAAGGACAGCTATTCAAAAGCCCTTATATTAAACAAAATTCTAGACCACTCCCTCGAAGGATGGCTATGACTAATCTGGCAATAAATAGCACTATCTTAGAAGCTTCCCACATTGATCAGCTTCACAACTGACCACCAAGAAAATGACATCTCTATGGAGACTTCTCGCATTGATCAGTCTGCAAAAAAAAAAATGAGTCATGGACTTGACTTATAGTTGTCTCAGGGTCTCCTATAAAAAGGGGCACAGTTATCTCTGCTCTTAAAATGGGTTACCCTATTTCCTCCTCCTATCCCTTGCTCAAGGGACTTCGAGCTCACTTTAATGTCAAAGTGATTTGATTACTATTCTAACACAACATCTGGTCAACGACGTCATGCATGAATGGGGCTCTTGGTTCTAATAACCCCTATCTATGCTATCATTTTGGTCCTTGTCAATGAAAGAGCAATATGCTTTTCACTTCTTTTGCACTTTGGTCACATTCATCTTCATCACTTGTCAATCAACTCAACTCAACTCTCTTTTCAGACCACTCCCATAGCCTATTCACACTAGTTTCTATGGACACCAATACACATGGAAACTATCGACCAGACACAATTTATGTTAAGCATAAACCAATACTTGCTGAAGCATAAATAGACCTCCATTCATCTTTAGCATACATCCATCACAAATATGGAAAATTGCTAGGGATGAAAGACCCCTCAACCAATGTTACAGAATACACCATTTGGAAAAGGCTGCATCATCATCTTTTTACCCTCATCATTCATCATGACCAAGACCAATCTATCGACCACTTTGACCACCTGTCTACCACTCAGACCCTTCGTCTGAACTACATTGGTCTGAGGCCCTAAGACCGTGGCTATGTAGGCAGTACTCAGATGATACGACATCTTCTGGGGTTAGCTCAACCACCCTCATTTGTTCATCTCTCTGATGGACAAACCTTCTTTCCTCCTTTTGACCATGACCTTGCCCTCGACCAAGACCAATTCCATCCCTTTGACCCTTCCTCCCTTCTAGGGAGAACTACATTGGCCTGAGGCCCTTCCACAGGGGCTATGTAGGCAGCACTCAGATCACATAACATCTTCTGAGGTTAGCTCAGCCACATCCTTTCATCCATTCCTCCCCCTCGACCTATGACCATTGGAGATTATGCCTATCTCCTCTGACCTCGACCACTTCCAAGACAATGTTGCCTTAGTTGTTTTTGCCTGTATGCTACCTCCTGACTGGTTAGTAAAATTATGTGTAGACTATTTTTTGACCCTCACAAGTATAGGATCGCAAGCCAGTTGATCCGCACTATTTGTGACATTTTCATGTTTCTGGGAGCACTTCCTGAGCCTGGGATACCTGGAACATGATGACCCATTGGAGCTTCAGCTTTGATTGAATAACCCGATCAATAGATGACTAAATGCTGGGGCTCAGTTATTTCAATTTTGGCACTCCTTGACCGTTGACCTGTGACAATTTGACTTGACCATCTTGTGAAGTGGTATACGTGTAATCATGACTTTTGCAGCGTTCACCATCACCCCTTTTTTTCATCCACTCTTTGTCAAATCAGCACCTGATTCCCGGTTCCCTTCCCTCGACTCTTGCTTTGAGGGGGAATACCTCATCCATAATCAGGGCAATTCACCTCTTGTTTTTGTCTTGCAGTTCATTCAAACAACCAACAAGATGGAATCAACCTTATCCCACACCTGGGGCAACCACCTCCTATTTTTTTCTTACAGTTCATCCAGAACAACCAACAAGACAAAAAGGGGCAAATGTAGACACCAGAATTGTGTCTAACCCTTGTTGTCCTCCCCTTAACCCCTGTCGACCATTTTCCCACAAGCCTTACCCCTAGCAGCATGTCAAAATGAATAGAAAGCTAGAATTAGCCTCTGTCCCCATTCTGCATCTACCGACACCAGTCACTACTCGATCAACGCCGCCGATGTCGGTCACCTTTTCAGTTGACATCGGCATTCCTACTAGCATCGGTCAGCCTTAAACCGTGTCCGTTAATTCATTTCTCAATTCGTTATCCATTATTCGGTTGCCAATTGGTTTGGCAACCGGTTATCGGACCTTCAGGATCAAAATGTTTCTTTGATCAGAACCACCAGACCAAACGATCGACCATTTTTCTGGCATCTAGTCATCTGCAATCATCTCTCGTGTTCTCTCTCTCTGGTATAAGGACTCTGCATCAGTCTGCTACATCAAATTTCTTCAACATAGTGACAACAAAAATCATGTCTCCCACTAGCATGTAACAGGTAAGCTTTTCTCTGTGCTTTCATTTTGTTCTTAGTTACTATTTTTAATTGACATTACCACCCCAACTTAGTTAGACCATAGCCCTGACCTTACTTCCACCTGTATCACCACTATTCACCCTCTGTAGAAAATATAGTCTATAACTCTACCTAGATCCCTGTCCAAAATCCTCAAACAAATCCCTCTAACTCCTAAACCGGCTTCCCGAACCCTCAGACAAAAACATCTAACCTTTCTACAATCTTAAAACTCTGTCCAGACCTGACCAGACCCTGTCCAAAAACTATTTCCCTAACCAATGTTGGTCATTACCCCGACCGATGCCGGCACTTTAACCGACATCGGCATCCTTACCTAACTGACGCCGGCACATAGACCAACATCAGCGACTGTGCAGAGCATTTTGCTACATATCAGGTACGCAATTTTGTTTTTCGTCTTTTATTTGCTTTCATTCTGTCTTTCACTATTTCTATTTCTATCAAATATTCTATTTTTAATCAGTGGGTTGATATCCCTTAAGGAAGTCTTCATACTTCAGGGATCAAGCGTTTGCTTGACAACCCACCATCTCCTTGTCTAACATTTTTTGTGTTTCGGTCTCTTTTTCTTTGCAGGTGTCATTCCTCCACAGCCAAAGAGGAGTACCTTCCAACATCTGATTTCAGTGCACACGACCATATCCAGGTATCTTCTAGCCTTGACCATTTCTCTTAGTTTCTCATTTTCTTCTTTGAATGTAGAAAGCGATTTAGCGTAGAAACACAACCCATAAAATATGTATTATAATTTATATAAATCAATTAACCATGATGAGAAGAACTATAGAGATTTGTAGGAGATTAAATAGGGCATTTCCAAAAATGTATTTGTTGACATAGTACAACAAATATCCTTAGCAAAGCACACAATCCTAAGCTTGGAAGATTATAAGATTTTTGCAACCTAAATAGGTCCATAATGGATTTTAAGTTAACCATAGTATCAACCTCATGGTCTGGCTAGATGGACTCCTTTGCTGAGTTAGACACCTCCATCCCCTTAGTACCAGTATGTAGCACCTTGTAGCTCATCCATAACATAATAAAAATAAATGAATTGGACCCCTCCAAATATGTAACAATAATTCAACATGGAATAAAATAATCAATAATATCAGCATTATAACTTTGCATAGCATCAAGGAGGATATCAAGGGTATATCAATCTAATAGAGGAGGAGGTAGAGGTAGTTATAGAGGAGGATATCAAGGTGGTAGAGGTAGTAACTATCAAAGGCCTCCTCTGCAATGTTACCTATGTGAGAAATACAATCATGTCCAACACAAATGCTTGATGAACCCATAATTATTGTCATATTTCACATATTATAGTCTCTTATCAACATGACATGAAAGACTATCTTATTTTATAGAAGCAGAGAAAGGACAAAGCTATTTAAAATGTAAATATGATAAGCATAGAGCCTATAGAAAATGCATTTTTTAATGTTGTGATATGAAAAAAACATGCCAAAAAAGAAATGCCTCCACTTGAGATGCCTTATAATTAGGGCATCAAAAATTTTAAGTATGATAAATATCTAGATCTATAAAAAAGCTATCCAAAATGTAAATATGGTAAGCATAGAGCCTAAACAAAATGCATTTTTGAATGTTGTGACATGACAAAAACATGAAAAAAAATAGTTGCCTCTATTTGAGATGCCTTAGGATTAGGGCATCAAAAAATTTAAATAGGATAAATAACTAGATCTAGTTGTAGAAAAAATCTTATGCACAAAGTTGCATAATTGTTGAAGAACATGCAACATCAATAAAATACTAATGGTGATGTTGTAACAATTGATGCACAAATTTATGGCCAAGTTGTGTGCATTATATGACAAGATGGAGTTGTCACTTTGATCATAGATATTTTGAAACTTTTGAGTACTTGACATAATGAATATATATCATAAACCATCATGAATCTACTACGTAATATTTTTGGAATGTGCATACCATGGTCAACAAAAGATGGAAAAATTGGTCTGGTATGTCAAGATGAATAAACCTATGGATGTTGATACACAAATTGATATTGAGGTTTTTGGTTACAAGATCTCAAATGTTGTCTTTTATTTTGGCAAAATAGTTAATACAATTCCTAGATCCACATGGGAACTATTGGATTACCAGCTCTTAGTTATAGCCTAGTGACTCTGAGATTAGTTGATTATAGAAAATCTGAGCCTATTAGTAGATTGGATGAAATCAAAATTAAAGTTGTAGAATTATCTCTAAGAGGTAACTTTGAGTTGATAGACATGAAGACTACAGTAATGCACTACCCTATGCTAATATAAAAAATGGGCATATGATAGACAAATGACTATCAATATAGTTCAATACTATCTTAACACACATTAAGGGCATAAATTTATTGTCATTCCTCTCAATATATTAATCAAGACTTACATAATTCTAACTGATCTAGACTCCCCCCATGTTTTAAAACAAACTAGTTAGATGAAGGTCAGTACTAAGGATGATCCAAAAGCTTTGTGCATGGCTGAATGTAACTTCTTATTATAGCATGCCAAACCATAGGTATAATCACTACTTACTTAGCAACTCAATAAATTGGAATAGTGGAATCCCAAACCAATAACTACATAGTCGATGATAGATCAATTTATCATTGAAGAATGTGACTCTATGTTTACAAAATCTCTTACTAGATCAAAAGTTGATTTCCTATATTAAGATGATGATCACATGTAGGAATACATAGAGCCAAAAAATGAAGGCACCCTACCATGGGAAGCATCTTAATCTATCAATGGTGATTTAGATACCCACATCCTCAATTGGGCTTGAGATGATCATGAACTCTAGCCAATGTAGATGGTCTTTATGTACAAGTGACAATTGCCTATGTACTATGCAATAGAAGATATCAATGATTTCCTTATACATTTACAATTCCATGTTCTGAACATCAATTAGTGAGTCAATGATTTAAATTATACCCTAAATGGAGTTGGTGTAACATGGTGGGAAACTCATCATAATGACCAACTTGAATGGGATAACACTTACTAGTTCATGGTTAGTAGGTTTCAACTACCATAGTTCATCCATAACACTTGGGTATTTTTTAAATAAGGTGAGTGCCCCAAAATTCATGTACATAAGTGTGTTGAATTTTGGAATGAGGAATGTGTTGCACCAAAATATTGGTTCGTAAATTCCACTATACACTTACTCCACTACCATTAAATGGTACATGCATGAAGAACATAGAAGGGAAACCAAGCATTGGGAATAAGTGTAGAGTGAATTTTTATAGACCTTTGTGTTCAAAGATGAAAATCCATTGGTCCATAATGTATTACAATAACTCAAGTATTTTTTGTGCCATGGATATGTAGAAGACTTGAGCACCATAATAGAATCTACTACATATAAAAATATAGCCTTTGATCTTAAGGAAACATTAAAAAGGTACAAAGTGGATAATAAGGAAGAACATGATCTAACATAACCATGAAACTACATACAAGATGAGGCATAAGATAGTGAATATTTAGATTCTGATGGTGACCAAGACTTGAATGATTTATTTGAGCTTGAGCAACTTGTAGAACCACTCAAGAACACTAGCATATCATTGACTAAGGAAGATAAGTTGTATATCTAAATTCATAAATAGAAAGGGAAAATGAGTATAAAGGAATCTATATATGATGAAAAACATAATATTTATCAATAACCTATGAAGAAACATGTCTCCAACATTTAAACTAAGGAGGTTCCAAAACTGGCAAGCATAGGTGATTAGTGAATGAAAAATCAAATTTCAAAAGCTCTACAACTCTTGAGGGATTACTAAGACATATTTCCCACCAAATTATCAAAATTTTGATGAGTCAAGCAATCTCTTGGAAAGATGCACATTGAATTAAAGGAGTGTACATGTCTAGTCAAGAAGTGACCATATACATTTATTCCAAATATGAAGCTAAAAGTAAAGGCCAAATTGGATAGAATAAAAGATGCAAGAATAATTTATCCAATAGAAAAAGTTGATTAGGTAAGCCCTATGGTAGTTTACACCAAGAAAAAAAAAATGAGTACATGGGGACTATTGCATTCTTAATGATTCCTACACAATGATTCATTTCCAATACGTTTCATAGACAAAGTTTTGGATTCTATCACAGGACATGAAGTATATTCTTTCATGGATGGGTTCAGTAGATATCATCAAATTTTGATTGTATAAGAGGATAGATCCAAAATAAATTTTGTAATAGAATGGGGTTCTTTTACATACAAGATCATGATTTCTAGCCTTAAGAACACACCTATAGTGTTCTCTTGCATAGTGGTTACAACATTCAAGTATTTCATTCATGACTTCTTGAAAGTTTACCTTTATGATTAGGTAGTCTTCTCCCTATTCAAAGAGCATTTTTTGAAGCTATGTTTAAAGTTAGAATGATGTTGAGCCCTATACATCACCTTGAATTTGAATAAATCCTTATTTTTTACACTATTTATAATTTCCATCAGACATGTAGTACGTATTGAAAGTATACTATTAGATCATGAAAAATCATAGTAATACTAAGTATACCTCCACATATTAGTCCCATTAAAGTGCAATATTTTTTTGGACATATAGGCTACTACCAAAAATTTATCAAAGGTTATATAGCTATTTCATTTCCACTAGAAACTTTACAACACAAAAATGTAAATTTTGTTTAGACCTCAAAATTTCAAGTAGCCTTTATTGAGATGAAATAGTGACTAGTTACTACACCCATACTAGTTTTTCTAGATTAGAACAAAACTTTCCATGTACATGTAGATGCTTAAGGCATCATATTTGGTGTTGTAATTTCACCACCCAAAGATGGTGTACTTGACCATCTTATCAACTTTGCTAGTCAGAAACTCTACAATGTAGAGAAAAACTATAAAACCATTGAGCAAGAAGAACTAGTCATCATGTTCAAACTTCATAAATTCTAGAATTATCTACTTGAAACACCATTTGAGGTCTTCATTAACCATCAAGCCCTATGATATCTAGTCAACAAACTGATGCTAGGAGGATTAACCTCTCGATGGTTGATTTTTTTCTAATAATTTAAATTATAAATAAATGTCAATCTAGGAAGGGAGAATGTAGGACTAGACCACCTCAGTCATATCCTAAATGGGGAAGATCTGAAAGAATTACAAGAAGACTCTCTTGACACCCATCTTTTTTGAGTCTCTATGATTCTTGAAAATTTTGAATCCATTACCAACTTCATTGAGTGATGAATCTTCCCTATGTAATTTGAAGACTGGGATAAAAAGTAATTTGTAACTAGTACACTACTATACACCATCATTAATGGACTTCTATATCACTTGGGAAAGGATGAATCCTTTTTCAAGGTTATCCTCAAACATGAATGACTTATCCTCTTAGAGGAATCTCATCAAGGAGTCATAGGAGGACATTTCACAAGAGAGGCTATAACTAGAAATATTCTATAGAGTAGACTATGGTGTCCATATTTATTCTAGGATGAACATGGAGTTGTATAAAACTATGATTCTTTCCAATGCATGGGTAAACCACTCCAAAATACAATATGACATTGCAACCCCTGTTAAAAGAGAAAAATTTTTAACAATGGGGGATTGATTTTCTTAGACCAATCAACCCACCAAGCAAGTGTAGCAAAACAAAGTACATCATTACTATGATAAACTATTCTACTAAGTGGGTTGAAGCTACTACCACATCTAGCTACGATACAAAGGATGTAATGAAGTTCCTATATGAAAATATCATTACCAATTTTGTATGCCCTATAAAGATATTCAACAATATAAGAACAAAATTTATAAATAACACCATTAAGGCCTTGATTAAAGATTTTATGATCTACCATCATAAAATCATTGCCTATCATCCATAGGCTAATGGCCAAGCTAAAGCATCAAATAAGGTATTGGGGAAAATGCTTAGAAAAATATGTGATGCTAAGCAAGATTATTGGGAAGATTGCATTCCTATGATCTTATGGGAATATCACACACATTACAAAAGTGATATAGGATTTATGCCATTTTAATTGGTTTATGGTTTGGAAGTAGTCATGTTAATGAAATATCTAGTACCTAGCCCATGCATTGCCTTGGTCATGCAACTTGAAGATCATGAGTCTCTTATTAATTATCTCTTGAAATTAAATTAGATGGATGAAATCAAATGTAGAGTATCATGGATAAAATAAGTGCATAAGTAAATTAAAAAATCTTGGCATGATATAAAATTGCACCATAGAGAATTCTATAAAGATCAACTAGTTTTATTATATGATAGTCAGTTCAGAGCATTCCTAAGTAAGTTACAAATAAGATATAGAGGGTCTTACAATATACATGGCCTAACACATAAAAAAGCATGGTTTTAAGGGATATTTAGGGAACTATGTTACCAAGGTGGGTAAATGGTTGTATGTTTAATCCCTACTACCAATAATTCTATTGATCTCATTCTACAAGTTGAGTGGGTGCTCAGTAGCCCCATGTAGATTAGGATTTATCTATTTTGCATGTTTTGTGTGTGTGTTTATTTTTCTATTTTATTTTTTTATATATGATATCAGTAATAAAAATTTGTGAATTACAAATACTAAGCATCACATGCACTAGATGTGCGTAAGAGGATCCATGTGTACTGCCAAAAAAGTCCAAGAGGAGAGATTAAAAAATATTAAGTCCAATAAATATGCTAAAACATCCCATCATCAAGATATCTATTAGATAATGGTCATCCACTAGATGTAAATGCAAGAGCTAAGGGTCTATTGATGCAATCATTAACAAATCAATGGTTAGTTAACACCATTTTCTCGTACCCCTCTTATAGACACCAAATAACATAATGGCATAATTCCACACATGCACCAATGACTAACTATTTAAATGGCTATATTAGATGCATATTTGTCTCATCTACAATTGCATTAAAGATGACTAGATAACTAATCATGGCCTAGATGCTAAATCTAAGAGGTACCAAATATATAAAGGCTAACATTAAACACCAAGTCACATATCATCCTTAGCATATTTTCATTAGCTTAAACTATCAAGATTAAAACCACTTTCATTACTTAGAGCATACAAAGCATTTAAAATTCCTCTCATATAACCATGGATACCATGTAACTAATATGACCCCTATCTAAATCACAAAAATATGTCATGCGTGTCAAAATAACATTTTATAAAACCAAAGAGAATGATAGAGAGCTATTTTAATACCTTTGAGAAGTAAAACAAAATATATTCTAGCCTGACCTTATTAATTCCTTGCAACCACTTGCCCTTATAGATCCCCACTAATTTTAGAACATAGATATTGAGCACCTACTATGGATGTTGACATTCAGTGACTTTGGAGAGATATTCCAAGTATTATTTGGGTGATATAATAATGGAAAAATCTATTTGGGTCTAGATGAGAATGTGGTAATCAATACACAAGTCATGGCCCAAGCCTTGGGCATGCTTATGCATGGAGATTCCCTACTACCCTACAAGACCAAACTGGTGCCCATTTTTCAAGAAGTCTAGAACCTATATGTTCAAAAAAACCAAGAGATTCCCATTGATGAAATCCCAAATGAACCAGTACATATTTTCATCCAATGCATCATAAGAAAATTTTGGTAGATGATTAAGTCTACCAAGTAAATACCTAAGGGAGTTATGGACATCACTCATAAAATGATCCACTAAAATGAAAAATTTAATTGGTGTGATTAATTCATCTAAGAATTGATAAAAAAAACATTTAACAGTGACACACTACTCTAAGGCAAACATTCTAATATCAGTTTTTAATCTTTCTACTTTGTTTCATCTAGTGTAAATCACCTAAGGGATAAGTATACTCAGATATGGATTACTAGTCAGTGCAATAGTTCCACAACATAATATGGACATAGGATGTGGAGCCCTCACACATGAAGGGAAGTTAAAATCTTGGTTAGAGGAGTTCCCAAACCTCATTACCACACAAATTAGAGTGTCACTTGATGTCTTACATTACCTGGGTCAACATGCCATAGTTACTCTACTACCCAAGGGAGTCTTCATTATAATTCATGAGATATCATTCTCACCATTCAAACCATTCCATTTCTTCATCATGATGGATATGGAATAGGTCAAAGTGGGATGATAGAAAGAACATGCATTTAGATAAGCAACCCATTTATAATATATAGCACTAGGTGTGAATATTCCTTCTACACAACTAATAGAGTTGGAATTAAGCTCATAGTAGTATAAGGGGAAGTGTAAAGTAGATCTACATTTAGTGTCAACTCCATCAAAGAAAAAAACACATAGCATGATAACCTAGAAGGATGATCCAAAGGTTTTGTAGATATACAACTCTTATAACCCCTTTGAGATGGGTACCAAAGTGCAAGATGTTTACCAAGTCATGTTGGTAGAGATGGCTAGAGACTACTATGAAAAGGAGGAGATAAAGAGTTATTCTAGAAGGTAGTACACATAGTGAGTATTTATAATTAGGTTCTACCTAATCTATGGTTAGAACTACCATCTTGTCCATATTTCATAATTTTTAAGTCTAAGAAGAGGTATAATAACTTCAATGTAAAATGGACTTATTCCAACCTTTAACTGATTCAACATTTTCACTTGATGTTGTCTTTACACCTATACCTAAGAATCCACTATAAAAACTTGTACATAAGCCTAGAATGTGGTATGAGGCAAGAGTCTCCCCTACCTTGGAAGAACACACAGAATGTGGTATGAGGCAAGAGTCTCTTAAATTAGCTACTATATAGGAAGCACAACCTACTCTTGAGTCTTTTGTACCACCACCATAATGCAAACTAGTCATAATCGACAGAAAAAGTAATAGGTTCTAGTTCAGAGGTATGACCAAAAGACTCTCCACCATCACTACAAGCATATGAGGTTGAGTAAATTACATAAGAGTGGCCAATAGAGGAGGATTAATAGGATGGTATGTAGGAAGTCACATGTGCAACTGAATGCCAGCTTAGGAAGGAAGAAAAGAAGAGAAAGAAGGAAGAATCATGACAAAAATAAGTAACATAGTAAGCCAAAGAAGTTGAATCCTCACAAAAGGCCAAGCATGCAGAGGAATATATAAAAAAGGCCTACAATATGGCTAGGTAGGCCCAAGAATAAACTAACATAACCCAATAAGCATAGAAAGATAAAGAGAAAAAGGAAAAAAAAGAATCAAAAAAATAAAAACAAGACACAATAGACTGAGCATAGCAATAGGCAGAGGAAGCTACGAAGAAGAAGAAGAAGAAGAAGAAGAAGAAGAAGAAGAAGAAGAAGAAGAAGAAGAAGAAGTAACATGAGGAAGCCCTATAGTAATAAAAAGTGTAGGCATAAGTACAAGCCTAGGAATAAGCCCAACTTATGTAAGAATAAGAGAAGAGGAAGAGAGAAGAAGAAGAATATATCAAGAAAAGAAGAACAAGATAAAAAGTAGAATGAAAATAAGATGAGAGAAAGAAGAAATAAAAAGAAGAAGATGAGAGAAAGAAGAAAGAGGAAGATTAATTAAAAGAGAAATGAAGAAAGAAGAGGAAGAGAAGAGTAAGAAAGAGGAAGAGGACAAGAAAATAGAGGAAGAACAAAATAAGAAGCAAGAAGAAGAGGAAGAGAAAAATGAGGAAGAAGATCGAAAGAAGAAGCAAGAAGAAGAAGAGGTCAAATGAAAGATGTTTTAAGATATTGTGTAGTAAGATAAGCTGATAGTAAATGCCACAACATAGTAGCAAGCACCATCACATAACTCATACAACATCACATATGCCACTAAGAAGTGTTTGGCTTTGGGATGTCCCTCCAGTCACTACTTGATGCACTACCTTTTCACTTCCTCTAGCTACTATGCCATGTCTTGACCCTGTATCCTCAACAAGAACATTAGTATCACTCTCAATAATGTAGGAGGCCTCAATTGATGTCTCTTGATTTCCTTTGAGGAAGTAGTTATAGGGTACCAAAACATTCCAAGAATCCATCACAAAAAAGGCTACCTCTTTAGAATAAGAGTAGAATTAAACAAGGGCATACAATGTGGAGCTTGGGGATTATCTTTAAGAAGAGGTTAATAATATCAAAGATATTATCCTAAACTTGGAATTTAATGTAATAAAGGACTAAATTATGTCAAATTATAATAGGCTCAAGACCTTGGTCATAGAACTTACAAAGGATTGGTGTGTAGCACAACAACTTCACTTAGTCAACATCTTGGGTTATAATTTTAAGATTGATTCCACTACTTTGATGACTTTGTTGGAGGAGTATCAAGTGATGATTGAAATCATATCCATTCTATTGTTTCCAAAACTAGCTTAGCTCATTTTGGAAGCCCCCCTATGAAACTTGTCCGTTTCATCTTTTGTCTCTCTAAGTTCATTTTTCGATACGAATTCTATAATTCATTTTCGTCTTGGTCAGATCAGGGAGTGGTTACTATCCCGTCGAGGCCAAGTTTTCCCTTCCCCTTTTCCTTTTTTTTTTCCTTCTGGATTTGGTCTCTTTTTGTCTTTTCCTACAAGGGCAGCGATTTTTGCCGCCCCTACCTTTCCCTTGTTTTTGTGCAAGGGTGGCGAATTTCACCGCCCCTGCATTTTTTTTTGTGCAAGGGCAGCGATTTTCACTGCCCCTGCATTTTTTGTGCAAGGGCGGTGAATTTCACCGCCCCTACATTTTTCTTGCTAGGGCGGCAATTTTCACTGCCCCTGCATAAGAGACCGACTACATGCAAGGGCGGCAATTTTTTCCACCCTTGCATGTCTCGATTTCTATGCAAGGCATTTATGGCCACGCACGGTGGGTTGTTGGGGTGAGTTTTTTCACCCTATATATTCCGATTTGAGCCTTTTTCTTCTCACTGCTTCCTCTCCTCCTCCTACCTCTTGCCCCTGAGCACCCCTAGAGACATTTTGATGCACTAGCTCGTGGATCTGACTTCGTGGCACGCGCATTTTCCAAGTAGGGTTTGTTTTTTAGGTTTATTTCTTTTTGTTCTTTTCTAGTTTAGTTTTTAGTTGTTTTTTCTTTTCCCTCCACCTGCCCACGGTTTTTTCTGCCATGGCCTCGTGCGGGCAGAATTTTTTCCGCCCACACTCTTTTTATCTTCCGTGCAAAGGTGGCGAAATACGCTGCCCTTCCACGCTACCCTTGTCAAGTGCGGTGGCGGCAAATTTTGCCCCCTCTGCACCCCTACAATCTCCCTGCAAGTGCGGCAATTTTCGCCGCCCCTGCATCTTTTTCTACAAGGGTGGTGATTTTTGCCGCACCTGCATCCTTTTCTGCAAGGGCGGTGATTTTCGCCACCCCTGCATCCTTTTCTGCAAGGGCGGTGATTTTCGCCGCCCCTGCATATTTCTTCCATTTTTTAGCTAACTCCTAGAATTTTTTTTTTCGAGTTATCCCTTTCGCACTTTTTCTTCCTCGTTCTCCACTCCTTTGCTTGACCTGGCCTATTTAAGTGACCTCCAATAACCCATGTCACTTAAATTGTGCTCTCCCTCTCTTGCTCACTTTCCTTTCGTCTGTGATCATGGGTGTAGCACCTTCAGCAAGTTCTTATACACCTACTCTCGTCTAATCAAGATTGTCCCCTATGATGGAAGCATCTCCCTCAAAGGCAAAGATGATGAAATACAAGTATCAGGGCATCTTCTCACTTACATTAGTCACCTCGAATTTCAACGACATTTGAGATACCGAGATCGGCCACGTGGACATGGCCAAATTCCTAGGACAAACCAAGGCAAAAATCCTAGCACTGGGATAAAGCAGATTGTTGGGAGCAACATCCACCTGGTGGCCACCTTCCTGGTAGCAACACATCATGCAGAGTTCGTCCTCCAGTGCGC
Organism: Torreya grandis; assembly: GCA_037957365.1. Lineage (NCBI taxonomy): Eukaryota > Viridiplantae > Streptophyta > Pinopsida > Cupressales > Taxaceae > Torreya > Torreya grandis. The sequence goes on along the minus strand of JARHVA010007969.1, from coordinate 373,427 downwards.
GTGCTTTTACAACAAAGAGACTAGATCGGTCTCAGACGCCAGTGGTAGCATGATAATTCGATTGGACCCCGATTTTATCAACAAAGCTTTCATGTGTCTGCCAGACACCAAAGTAACCCAAATCGACTTTGAAAACATGCAAAAGGAATACGACAAAGACCCCAAAAGGGAAAAGAAGGTCATGAACTATAAATGGCTCAAAACCCTGAGGACCAATCTATCTAGATGGTCAAAAAGCTTCCCCAGAAGCAATTTCATCGAGGAGGTGGGCGACTTAATCACCCTCTTTAGCAGAGTACAGGGCCTCCCATCCTCTTCTCAATTCCATGAATGGATGTATTTGTTCATAAAGATCATCCTTCAAGGTAAAAAGACCATCTTTTGGGGGGAATAGATCAGCAACACTATCCACGAACAACTAACCAAGGTACAAACCTCCTTCAAATTCTACATGACCTCGTACCTGGTCTATATATCCGTTGCAATGCGATCTTTCCCAGGTTTGACAATAGAGGGAGATAGAAAGACCACCCCGGTCTACTCATACTATCCTCAGCTAACGCTTTAAGGGTCAACGTGTCATTTTAGGTGAGTAAATGATGTATTCTTTGCCGTATTCTTATGTCTCTTTGACCCTCAACTGGAGCAGAAGAGAATATGAGACGAGGCTTGGATGGTGGTGAACGGTTATGGCTACATGTTCCTCTAGTTCTCTACATTTTGCTATCTTCGGGTAGGTTTCTACCAAGGATACCCGTATATGCTCCCCAAATTCCCTTCAGATAGGTTAGTTTTAATGGAGCTTTACCGACAACTGGCTGTCGTACATGCAAAACAGATGGAACTTAAGAGACTCAGCTTCAAGTTTCCTATCCAGATTGGCAGGTTCTCAGTTGCTACATCAACTAAAGCCAAAATTATGGAAATAGAAATGCAAATGGTTACCATCAAACCATTCAAAAGATGGGAGAAATTTGACTATAGAGGAGTCAGAGAGACGATCCGAAGGAAAACCCAGTTCCACAAGCCCATAATTGAAGATATCTGGGTAGACATGAGGATGACTAATGAGATAAGGAAAATGGACTATTGCCATCTCACACTTGAATAGATAGAGTACCTTGGGCTTGCAGAGATCCCTTCAGGTTTAATTGATGATGAGAATATTGTAAATAGCAGATATCTGGCAGAAAAGGTCGCTAGTTCCCCTCTCCCTCCAATTAACTGGTCTCAGAAGGAACTGACTTCTCTGAGGAAGAGATTTGAACCAATATTGGCTAACACTAATGATTGGTTAGTAGCCAAAGGGATCACCCTGAAGGAATTCATCATAGGATCAGAGGCTGAGTATCAAGCAGAATTGAGAAAAAAGGCAGAGAACCGAACAAAAAACAAAGGTGATGTTCCTTCTCCTTCTATTCCACACAAGCCTAGAATTGTTTTTGTCTATAAAAAACCTAAGCTTACCCAAGAGCCTGAAATGGTAGCTAAAGGAACCAAAGAACAAAGCCCTGAGGCACAGGTAGCCCAATCCATGGGGAAAGCAGATCAATCTCCAGAACAGCCAAGTGTCGGGTCTCTAATCTCACTGAGACAAGCACATCCGATCAAGAGTGCCTCTCCTTCTCCCCCTCAATCTCCTATACCCGCTTCTCCTATCAGTGTTCCTTCTTCTGGAGCTGCTTCCCCTTCCAGGGTTGTTTTTGGTGATCCTTAGGGTCCTTCAGTAGGTTCCCCTCGCTCTTCCAGATCCATTCCAAGTCTATCATCTCCGTCTTTCAACCTGCCACCAAGTCCTGTGCTGGAGCCAGAATCACTGATTGATGCAATTTTGCCGGTTACTCCAACTGCAACTACTGTCACCACCAGTAGTGTCAAAACTACTACATTGACACTGACAGAGGCAACTATTGTTACAATAGACACTTCTCTTCCACCTTGGATGTCTGTTTTCACACCAAAAAGAAAGAAAATGGCCATCTCCCCAGATGAATTTGACTTTGGTAAGATAATATTGGTGAAAGCAAAGGCTCCTAAAAGGCCAAAAATCCTCTCCAGGTTGGTCAAAGAAAAGGGGCAAAAATTTCTAGAAATTGCCAAGACTCCTCAGGATGCAGCCCTTGAGGTTTTTGAAATGAGCAGTTATTCCGTCTCTCGTGTTGAACTTGGCAAAGTTACTCACGAAGGGGCGAAGAGTGATCTTCAGGAAACAATGGACATTATGGTCCAAAATTTTGACAGAGAAAAGGAAATGAAGGATTTTTATAAAGCTAAAACTGAACAGTTAACAGTAATGATCAAGAGGTTCACTATTTCGACTGAAGCAGCAATCCAGAGGCCTTTTCCGTGGATGATTCAGTCATTCAGAAAGCCAAAAAGACCTATTTAAAGTGAAAAGTCATGGAAGAATATGTTGAAAAGATGCGCAATCAGGGAGTCTCTTTGCTATCAGAAGTTGCAGAAAGAACAGGTAAAATGAAGAGATTGAAAACTCAGGTAGATGATTTTGTCTCCCTTATCTCTCAAGAAATTGGCGGCTTAGAGAAAGATCTCAGCAAATGGAAAGAGATGAAAGATCTCAAAAAGAGTACCCTAATATCTATCGGTGTCATGCCCAACAAAGATTCCTATGTTGAGATTAAGGAATCAATGATCTTCAGGATTCAGGTACTCGAGGATCTAATTGATGATCTCAAAGCTTTCAAGGAAGCTAGTGAAAAGAGTGACCTGAGCATGCTGAACAAGTTAGAAGAGCTGCCATGCAACTTGACTTTCGAAGATCATCAGTTCCTTTCAGTAGAAGAAATGGTTCAGAGTTTTAAAGAAATGATCTGGAAAGATTTTGAAGGAGTGTCTTTCTCAATGACTTCGGTGGACAGTATTCTGGATGCTCAGTTAACTCTGGAGAATTTGAAATCCAGGTTAACTGGCCACTCTAAAGTCATCACAGCATTGAAAGACGCACTGATCAGAGCGAGGGTCATCTCCAAAAATGTAGTTGTGCCAGACAGCATAGGAATTCAGGCATCAATCGCCATGTACGATGCTCATCTAAAGAAGTCTGGCAGTAAAAATTGACTCTCTCTCTCTCTTTCTCTCTCTTCTTCTATCCTTATGCATTTCTATTTTGTGCAGAATGCTTGCATTTTTGTAAATATGTAATTACTTGTAAATATTTTGGAAAATATCTAAAAGTCAAAGATGAGTCATCTTTGACCAGGATATTTTATATTTTATTATTTTCTATTTTTAAGGATTTCTCCCTATATATAGTGGAGACCTCATTTGTAATCACTCTTCTGGAAAATCTAATAGCAAACACTACTGAAATTGAAACAACTTTTGAGACTTTGTGCTCAAATTTGTAAATCATATTTTGATGAAATAAATGAGAAGCAGGTTTATTTCAGACTTTGTGTTGAGATTATTTGTGTGATTTAGGAAATAGTTCTTATGTCTTTTTCCTAGAAATATCTTGTTTATTTGATCTTGTAAGCAGTGGGCATGTTTATATTATCTAAAGGCATTTCTAGAGGATAGAAGATAGACTTTGTGCTACTTTTGTCTTTGAGATTCAGTTATCTTTTGTAGTTTCAGGTGAAGACTTTGTGCTTCACTTTACTCTACGGTTATACTTGTTCCGGATCTGTGGGGAAGCTACAAAAGACTTTGTGGTTGCGTGAGCGTTCTTGTGACTTTGTTTCTTCAGGGGATCTCTTGCTCTTCGTTTGATACCATTCCTGAAAAAAGAGGAGTGTTGTTAGCTTTAGACCATGGATTTTCCCCCTTTTGTTCTTTATACATTACTTCTGAAAAAAGAGAAGTAGATGCTGTTATACCACCCCCATGTGTTATTTTCTGCTTAATTATATATCTGACACGTAAGTATTAATAGGGAACCTCCCCTTGATGAGAGGAGAGATTTGCCTCATCTAGATCTAGTAAAGCCACACTCCTCATGGTGTAAATCTCCCTTATGTTGTGGCTGATATCCCCATTTTGTCATCAGTTAGTTGACGACAAAATATTCACCCAACAGTTTTTGGTGACTCTGCTGAGGATTCGGATGTGTAGTCTGAAACCTCAAGTTTCAGGTTGAAGCAGTCCCTACTCTTATCCATTACATAATCTGGTGACTCTGTTTCATGTCTTACCCATTATCATTATAGTCTTACCATCTCCCTCCATCTCTGTTACATTATATGGTCTGCAAAACCAGAGCTACTGGGAGGAACGCGCATTTTAAAGCCTCAAGCTTCAACTTGAAGTAGTTTTGGTCCCATTTTTATTTTAAAAATCTGGCAACCCCACGTTACACCAGAAGTCAGAGATCTAAGGGTGTTGTAGACCCTGTGTTTGAATTAGCACAACATAGTAATTTTGATCTTTTTCCTTCATCAACCTCTATTCAACGATCTAAGAGTTTTCCCTCTGGCCTTGGTAGATCGCCAACACGAGGAAGAACTCCTTTTCCCACTGTTAATCGCCGCCTACCTATAGACACTCCACCAAGGTTTGTTATCCCTCCTTTTAACCCTCTTATCATAATGGCTCAAGGCCCATGGGGTAACTCCTTTGGCCCTCTTAACTTGACCCCACCCCTGCACGAACTACCTCGTAGTTCTAGAAAAAAAATTCCTAAGTCTTTTGGTGATGGAAAGGTTCATCCCGACGAGCATATTGCTGCTTTCTCCATAGCATGTGGCGTAATTGGGGTTGAATTTGAAGATATGGTAGTAAGACTCTTTGTGAAAACTTTACAAGGAGCTGTCGCAGATTGGTTTTATCACCTGCAGGCCGGGTCAGTGACAAGCTGGGATACGCTAAAGTCCATATTTGAAGCTAGATTTAAGCCCGCTAAAGATGCACATGCTTTGTTAGCTCAGCTGACACAATTAAAGAAAGAATCCCAGGAGCCCATGAGGGATTTCATAGCCAAATTCAACAAATTGAGAAATCGAATTCCAACCGTGGCTCAGCCCACACCGGAAAATCTCAAGTGCTTTTTCATCAACTCGCAGCTTCCTGAAGTAAGTTTCCTGTTAAGGCGAGCTAGCCCTATGGACCTAGCCTTGGCTCAAGGTTTGGCTACCGAGATTGAAGATGATCTTATCCTAGCAAGTAAGATCAGGAAAGAGTCTAGTAAAAATAAATTCCCTTCATCGGTAGAAAGCTCTTCTACGGGCACTACAAATCCTATGGTGCAAAAATTAATAAATGAACTGATAGCTTTGAAAAGGCAAATTGCCCAAGGAACGTCCACTCCTACCTATCGAGATGCGCCCAGGAGGACATTCTAGAATCAGCAATATCAAGGTAATACTGTCCGGACCCAAGGGCAATCAAACCGCCTACCTCCCCCTTCAGGAAGATTAGCCATTGAAGCAGTGCCTGCCAATTCAGCAGTCAGATACCTAGAGGCAGAGCACGACAACTCCTTTCAACCACAGCTAGACCATCAAGAAGATACTAACCTCTTTGATGAACAGGATGAGGAACTAGCTGGCGACTCCAGTATTGGTTTCTTGGATTATCAAGATGAAGCTGGGGATAAAAGAGAAGATTCAGAGGTAACTTATGATATTTTTACCAGATCTCAAAATCAATCAGCTTCACAAACTAACAAAGGAAAGACACCAGATGAAGAACCCTGACAAGTAGTTTCTATAGCCAGACGCGGGACTCCATTACCCCCGCAATCAAAAGATCAGGTAACTCATAAAAAAGTAAGTACTCTCAATCACCCGATATCCCCCTCTTTTGCTACTCAAGCCAGTGGGGTACCTGTCAAAGCCTCTGATGATGTAATCTCTTCTTCTGTCGTAACTTCTTTTCAATCATTTGATATAATTGAGCATGCTAGAAAGACTAAGATTCAGATGACAGAGGTTGAGTATTTGAGATCTAACCCAGAACAGTTCGATAGGTTAGCCGAATATGTTAAAAATAAAGCTATCCCTATAGGACAAGATTCTTTGAAAACTGTTCCTGATCTCCCCAAAGACCAACCAGCCCAAAATAATCTGGTTGTGACTCCTATCGCTCCCAAAAAAATAGAACCTTTCTATGTTTCCCTGCTTATAAATAATTACAAACTAAGTAATTGTATTATAGACTCTGGGGCTTCAGATAATGTTATGCCTGCCAAGGTGGTAGATTCTCTCGGCCTAACTTTGACCAAAACTTTTGGGAGGTGTTTTTCCATGGAAAACAAACAGGTTCCCCTCCTTGGCCAAATAAAAGATGCCCAATACGCCTTTGCGGCTTTTTCAGAAAAGCGAATAAAAATGACGGTTCTAGTAGCCAATGTTCCAGCATCTTACGGCATCCTGCTTGGGAAAAATTTATGTAAGGATTTTGGGGGCGAGTTAAGCATGGACCTATCGAAAGCAAGGATTCTAGTTCAAGGCATCATGAAGAAATTGCTCCCTAAAAAAGAAACCATATATGTAGTTACCCATTCTGCAGCACCTGAAGCTTAGATTTTATTTGAGTCATCAGGCATGGGCACTTATTTCTTATCCATGGATGAGATCCACAGTGCATTAAATGAAACTCCTATAGGTGATAATTTGGTTTTGATTTTAGCTAACGCGAAGGGTGGAATGCCCAAGCAAAATGAACACATAAAACAACCCTTTCCCCAAAATAAAAAAGTTTTTATTGAAAAAGCAATACCTGATGAGCTATGGACTTTGGAGTTCGATGACAGTTGCTCTTCTACTGGATTAGGAGTAGGAGTTGTGTTGGTATCCCCTCAGGGAGAAATTACCCATTTTTCCTACAAATTACAATTCAATAATACTAACAATATGGATGAATACGAATCCCTGTTGCTTGGACTACAAGCTGCCAAAGAAAAGGGCATTAGGAAATTCCATGCTAAAGGAGACGCTGAGTTGATAGTCTGTCAGGTAAAGAACCTCTATCAGACCAAGAATGAGAGGTTGCACCATTACCATAATCTGGTATGGGATCAAATTGAAAATTTTGATGCCTTCAATATCTCTACCGTTTCAAGGGAATTCAATGATCGAGCAGATGCATTGGCTGTCTCTGCCACCCTCCTAATTCCCCACCTAGATTTTAAGGGGGATAAGTATACTATTAAGCTAGTTTTCCGACCAAGTGTACCAGACAATGTTGACCACTGGCAGGTGTTTAATAATGATGATCAAATCATCACCTTCTTGGAGTAAAAGGACACTTTCAAACAATTGTGTTTTGAGGGTAGTGAGCCCCGAGAGTGCAGACTAACCCCTGAAACCCAGACCAATACAGGTGAAGATTTTCTACAACTCAAGGGGAATAAAATTCCCAAAGGTTTGGTTTCCCTAGAGAGGTTGTTTGATGACCATGACAGGTTTGTCAAACAACAGCGGATAGATTCAAATTCTTCTCAAGATTTTGATCAAGTCAACTTGGGGTCCAAGCACGACCCTAAGATGGTAAACATTGGGAAATGCTGCACTTCCAAAGAAAGGTTTGAGCTTGCTAGTTTACTCCATCAATATAGGGATGTGTTGGCTTACTCTTATGATGACTTAAAATTTCTCAGGCCACATGACATCCATCATGACATTCCCCTGAAGGCCAACTCTGTGCCTTACAAATAGAAATCCAGGCAATATAATCCAAAAATCTCAGGTACTATTTTAGCTGAGATACAAAAGATGATGGATGCTCGGATAATTTTTCTGATCCATCACTCCACATGGGTTGCTAACATAGTACCCGTTAGAAAGAAAAATGGTGAGATTTGAATCTGTGTAGATTTCAGGAACTTGAATCAGTTATCCTTAAAAGATAACTACCCCCTTCCCATTATGGATCAAGTCTTACAAATGGTAACAGGTTCAGAGATGTTATCAATGCTTGACGGTTTTTCAGGGTACAATCAGGTTGAGGTCGGGAAAGCAGATCAACACAAGACAATGTTCACCACACCTTGGGGCACTTTCACTTACCGCAGGATGCCTTTCAGTCTGATAAACGTAGGCACCACTTTTCAAAGAGCCATGGATCTTGCTTTCAAAGATTTGATGGGAAAATTCATCGTAGTGTATCTAGATGATTTGACGGTTTTTTCAAAACAACGTTCGAAGCATGTTCACCATTTGCAAAAGGTACTGGAACGCTGCCGTCAAAATGGCATCTCATTAAACCCAAAGAAATTTGTCTTCGGAGTGACTAAAGGGAAACTTCTCGGACACATAGTGTCCTGAGAAGGCATCAGAATTGATTTAGAAAGAGTTAGGGCCATCCAGGAACTTACTCTACCTACCAGCAAGACTACAGTTCACTCTTTCTTTGGAAAGGTGAATTTCCTTAGGAGATTCATTCCAAAATTTGCCGAGAAAACCTGTCACATTGTCAACATGATGAAGAACAATGCCACATTTAGGTGGACCACCGAGGGCAAATCAGCGTTCAAAGAAATTAAAGAAGCAATTGCTCGGGCACTAGTCTTGGTCTGTCCAGACTATATTAAAGGTTTCAAGATATATAGTTATGCCTCTGAGCATACACTATCAGCTATTTTGGTTCAACTCAATTCAGAAAATGTAGAATCCCCTATTTCATTCATGAGTTGCCCACTCAAAAATCATGAATTGAAATATTCCCTTATGGAGAAACATGCATACGCCATGGTCAAGGCTGTCAAGCATTTCAGGTTTTATATCCTGAATTCTCACACTGAAGTTCTCGTGCCAGATACAACAATAAAATCTATTTTGACTCAGCAAGAGTTCGGTACAAAGAGAGGTAACTGAATTGCCAAAACTCAAGAATTCGATCTAGACATCAAACCAACTAAGCTCGTATGAGGAAGGGGTCTCTGCCAATTGATCGCCAACAACATTCCAGATGAATTAAAAAGTGAAGAACAAGATGTCAAAAGTGGGCCCGTAGTTCTCTTTGTCGCCACTACTGATGAGTGGTATTCTAACATTACTCATTTCCTAAAATATGGCGAGTGTCCTCCTCATCTTTCTTTTAAAGAAAAATGGAATGTTAAATTGAAAGCAGTTAGTTATGTTTTGTGGGACAATGGTCTTTATAAGAGAAACCTAGACGGGGCATTTCTTCATTGTGTTGACAAAAATCAACAAGGAAGACTTTTAGAATCTTTCCACAATTTGGCCTGTGGAGGACATTTCTCTGCATCGGTGATGGCACACAAGATTCTATGAGCAAGGTACTATTGGCCCATGCTTTTTCAAGATGCTTACAAGTGGGTGCGTAAGTGTGAGCTGTGTCAGCAATTTGTTGGAAAACCTAAGCTGCCTGCTTTGCCCCTCAAGCTAGTTGTGATCGAAGAACCATTTCAGCAATGGGGTGTTGATTTCATTGGTGCAGTTAACCTGTCTTCAAGTGCCGGACATGATTATGTCCTCATCGCAACAGATTATTTTACTAAATGGGTGGAGGCCATACCAACCAAACATACTACATCTGAAGTAGTATGCAGCTTCCTCAAAGAAAATATCATCTCCAGGTTTGGGGTTCCACTAAAAATTGTGACGGATAAAGCATCCTATTTTTCATCACATGAAATCACTCAATTTTGTTTCCATTATGGGATTACCTTGTCTCACACCTCAGATTATTTCCCTCAAGGAAATGGACAAGCAGAATTGAGCAACAGAAACCTAGTCACCATTATCAGGAAGTTGGTGGACGACAATCAGAGAACATGGCACAAAGCTTTGTATGATGCTTTATGGGCCGACAGGATAACACCCAAAAGAGCTATAGGTATGTCACCTTTCCAAATTTTATATGGATGAAATGCAGAAATTTCCATCACCCTTAAACTACCAACACTCAGATTAACTAGAGAAATCGAAGACTCAACCTTCGAAAGCTCAATTGACAAGTAGATCATGTGTCTGACCGAGCTAAACGAACAACGAGTTATGGTGGTGGATCAGATCAAGGAACATCAGCACCGGGTGAAAGCACTTTTTGATAAAAAAGCTAAAGTGCGTGAGTTCCAAGTTAGAGATCAAGTCTTGTTATGGGACAACCGACGTGAACCAAAAGGGATGCACGGCAAATTTGACTCCCTGTGGAGGGGTCCGTTCACCATTCGGCAGCTCTGTGGCAAGGCCAGCTTTTTGCTAGAGTATAAAGATGGAACACCATTTACACTACCTCACAATGGGTAGCATCTAAAGATTTTCAACCCTTGAAGCTCAGATGAGTCCATTTGTAAAATATGTATAGTTCTTATGTTTTGTCTATTTTTCTTTCTCATTTCTCGCTTGACTTCGTAGCCCAATGGCTTGGATGAAGGCACTTAGAGACTAGATTCTGCTTCCGCTAATCATTTTGATTATGCAAAAGTTCCCCAATAGGAGCCAGCTATTGTTTCCAAAACCAACTTAGCTCATTTTGGAATCCTCCCTAATGAAACTTGTTCGTTTCATCTTTTGTCTCTCTAAGTTCATTTTTCGATACGAATTCTATAATTTATTTTCGTCTTGGTCGGATTAGGGAGTGGTTACTATCCCATCGAGGCCAAGTTTTCCCTTCCCCTTTTCATTTTTTTTCCTTCCAGAGTTGGTCTCTTTTTGTCTTTTCCTGCAAGGGCGGCGATTTTTTCCGCCCTTGCCTTTCCCTTGTTTTTGTGCAAGGGTGGCGAATTTCGCCGCCCCTGCATTTTTTTTTGTGCAAGGATGGCAATTTTCATCGCCCCTGCATTTTTTGTGCAAGGGTGGCAAATTTTGCCGCCCCTACATTTTTCCTGCCAGGGCGGTGATTTTCACCGCCCCTGCATAAGAGACTGACTACATGTAAGGGCGGCGATTTTTGCCGCCCTTGCATGTCTCGATTTCTGCACAAGGCATTTATGGCCACACGCGGTGGGTTGTTGGGGTGAGTTTTTTCACCCTATATATTTTGATTTGAGCCTCTTTCTTCTCATTGCTTCCTCTCTGCCTCCTACCTCTTGCACTTGAGTGCCCCTAGAGACATTTCGATGCACCAGCTCACGGATCTAACTTCGTGGCACGCGCGTTTTTCAGGTAAGGTTTGTTTTTTAGGTTTATTTTTTTGTTCTTCTTTTCTAGTTTAGTTTTTAGTTTTTTTTTCTTTTCCCTCCCCCTGCCTATGGTTTTTTCTACCGTCGCCTCATGCGGATGGAATTTTTTCTGCCCACGCCCTTTTTATCTTCTGTGTAAAGGCAGCAAAATACGCCGCCCTTCCACGCTACCCTTGTCAAGTGCGGTGGCAGCGAATTTCTCCACCTCTGCACCCCTGCAATCTCCCTATACAGGTGGTGATTTTTTCTGCCCCTCCATCCTTTTCTGCAAGGGTGGCAATTTTCGCCACCCCTGCATCCTTTTCTGCAAGGGCGGTGATTTTCACCGCCCCTGCATACTTCTTCCATTTTTCAGCTAACTCCCAAAATTTTTTTTTGAGTTGTCCCTTTAACGCTTTTTCTTCCTCGTTCTCTGCTCCTTTTCTTGACTTGGCCTATTTAAGTGACCTCCAATAACCCATGTCACTTAAATTGTGCTCTCCCTCTCTCGCTCACTTTCCTTTCATCTGTGATCATGGCTGTAGCACCTTCAGCAAGTTCCTGTACACCTGCTCTCATCCAATCAAGATCGTCCCCTATGACGGAAGCATCTCCCTCAAAGGTAAAGATGATGAAATACAAGTATCAAGGCATCTTCTCACTTACATCAGTCACCTCGAATGTCAACAACATTTGAGATACCGAGATCGGCCATGTGGACATGGCCGAATTCCTAAGGCGAACCAAGGCAACAAATCCCAGCACTGGGATAAAGCAGATTGTTGGGAGCAACATCCACCTAGTGGCCACCTTCTTGGTAGCAGCACATCATGCAGAGTTCATCCTCCAGTGCACGCACTTTTACAATAAAGAGACCAGATTGGTCTCAGACGCCAGTGGCGGCATGATAATTCGATTGGACCCCGATTTTATCGACAAAGCTTTCCTGTGTCCACCAGCCACTGAAGTAACCCAAATCAACTTCAAAAATATACAAAAGGAATATGACAAAGACCCCAAAAGGGCAAAGAAGGTCATGAACTATAAATGGCTTAAACCCTGAGGACCAGTCTATCTAGATGGCCGAAAAACTTCCCCAGAAGTAATTTCATCAAGGAAGTGGGCGACTTAATCACCCTCTTCATCAAAGTACGGGGCCTCCCATCCTCTTCTCAATTCCATGAATGGATGTATCCATTCATAAAGATCATCCTTCAAGGTAAACAGACCATCTTTTGGGGGGAACAGATCAGCAACGCTATCCACAAACAACTAACCAAGGTACAAACCTCCTTCAAATTCTACATGACCTCGTACCTGGTCTATATAGCCGCTGCAATGTGATCTTTCCCAGGTTTGACAATAGAGGGAGATAGAAAGACCACCCCGGTCTACTCATACTATCCTCAGCTGACGCTTCAAGGGTCAATGCATCATTTCAGGCAAGTAAATGATGCATTCTTCACCATATTCTTGTGTCTCTTCGACCCTCAGCTGGAGCAGAAGAGAATATCAGATGAGGCCTGGACGGTGGTGAATGGTTATGGCTGCATGTTCCTCCAGGTCTCTACATTTTTCTATCTTCAGGTAGGTTTCTACCAAGGATACCCGTATATGCTCCCCAGATTCCCTTCAGATAGGTTAGTTCTAATGGAGCTTTGCCGACAACTGGCTGTCGTACATGCAAAACAGATGGAACTTAAGAGACCTAGCTTCAAGTTTCTTATCCAGATTAGTAGGTTCTTAGTTGCTACATCAACTAAATCAAAAATTATGGAAATAGAAATACAAATGGTTACCATCAAACCATTCAAAAGATGGGAGAAATTTGACTACAAAGGAAAACCCAGTTCTACGAGCCCATGATTGAAGATATCTGGGTAGACATGAGGACGGCTGATGAGATAAGGAAAATGGACTATTGCCGTCTCACACTTGAATAGATAGAGTAACTCAGGCTTGTAGAGATCCCTTCAGGTTTAATTGATGATGAAAATATTGTAAATAGTAGATATCTGGCAGAAAAGGTCGCTAGTTCCCCTCTCCCTCCAATTAACTGGTCTCAAAAGGAACTGAATTCTCTGAGGAAGAGATTCGAACCAATATTGGCTAACACCAATGATTGGTTAGCAGCCAAAGGGATCACCCTGAAGGAATTCATCACAGGATCAGAGACTGAGTATCAAGCAGAATTGAGAAAAAAGGCAGAGAACCGAATGAAAAACAGAGGTGACGTTCCTTCTCCTTCCATTCCACACAAGCCTAGAATCATTTTTGTCTCTAAAAAACCTAAGCTTGCACAAGAGCCTGAAATAGCAGCTGAAGGAACCAAAGAACAAAGCCTCGAGGCACAGGTAGCCCAATCCATGGGGAAAGCAGATCAATCTCTGGAACAGCCAAGTGTTGGGTCTCCAATCTCACCGAGACAAGCACATCCGATCAAGAGCACCTCTCCTTCTCCCCCTCAATCTCCTGTACCTGCTTCTCCTATCAGTGTTCCTTCTTCTGGAGCCACTTCCCCTTCCAGGGTTGTTTTTGGTGATCCTCAGGGTCCTTCAGCAGGTTCCCCTCACTCTTTTGGATCCATTCCAAGTCTATCATCTCCGTCTTTCAACCTGCCACCAAGTCCTACGCTGGAGCCAAAATCACTGATTGATACAGTTTCACCAGTTACTCCAACTGTAACTACTGTCACCACCAGTAGTGTCGAAACTACTACATTGACACCGATAGAGGCAACTATTGTTACAACAGACACTTCTCTTCCACCTTGGATGTCTGCTTTCACACCAAAAAGAAAGAAAATGGCCATCTCCCCAGATGAATTTGACTTTGGTAAGATAATACCGGTGAAAGCAAAGGCTCCTAAAAGGCCAAAAATCCTCTCCAGGTTGGTTGAAGAAAAGGGGCAAAAATTTCTAGAAATTGCCAAGCCTCCTCAGGACACAGCCCTTGAGGGTTTTGAAATGAGAAGTTATTCCGTCTCTCGTGTTGAACTTGGAAAAGTTACTCACGAAGGGGCGAAGAGTGATCTTCAGGCAGCAATGGACATTATGGTCCAAAAGTTTGACAGGGAAAAGGAAATGAAGGATTTTTATAAAGCTAAAATTGAATAGTTAACAGTAGTGATCAAGAGGTTCACTATTCTGACTGAAGTAGCAACTCCAGAGGCCTTTTTCATGGATGATTCAGTCATTCAGAAAGTCGAAAAGACCTATTTAAAGGGGAAAGTCATGGAAGAATATGTTGAAAAGATGCACAATCAGGGAGTCTCTTTGCTATCATAAGTTGCAGAAAGAACAGGTAAAATGAAGAGATTGAAAACTCAGGTAGATGATTTTGTCTCCCTTATCTCTCAAGAAATTGGTAGCTTAGAGAAAGATCTCAGCAAATGGAAAGAGATGAAGGATCTCAAAAAGAGTACCCTAATATCTATCATTGTCATCCCCAACAAAGATTCCTATGTTGAGATTAAGGAATCAATGATCTTCAAGATTCAGGTACTCAAGGATCTAATTGATGATCTCAAAGCTTTCAAGGAAGCTAGTGAAAAGAGTGACCTGAGCATGCTGAACAAGTTAGAAGAGCTGCCATGCAACTTGACTTCCGAAGATCATCAATTCCTTTCAGCAGAAGAAATGGTTTAGAGTTTTGAAGAAATGATCCGAAAAGATTTTGAAGGAGCGTCTTTCTCAATGACTTTGGTGGACAGTATTTTGGATGCTCAGTTAACTCTAGAGAATTTGAAATCCAAGTTAACTGGCAACTCTAAAGCCATCACAGCATTGAAAGACATGCTGATTAGAGCAAGGGTCATCTCCAAGAATGCAGTTGCACCAAACATCATAGGAATTCAGGCATCAATCGCCATGTACAATGCTCATCTGAAGAAGTCTGGTAGCAAAAATTGACTCTCTCTCTCTCTCTCTTTCTCTCTCTTCTTCTATCCTTATGCATTTTTGTTTTGTGCAGAATGCTTTCATTTTTGTAAATATGTAATTACTTGTAAATATTTTGGAAAATATCTAAAAGTCAAAGATGAGTCATCTTTGACCAGGATATTTTATGTTTTATTATTTTTTATTTTTGAGGATTTCTCCCTATATATAGTGGAGACCTCATTTATAATCGCTCTTCTGGAAAATCTAATAGCAAACACTACTGAAATTGAAACAACTTTTGAGACTTTGTGCTCAAATTTCTAAATCATATTCTGATGAAATAAATGAGAAGCAGGTTTGTTTCAGACTTTGTGTTGAGATTATCTATGTGATTTAGGAAATAGTTCTTATGTCTTTTTCCTAGAAATATCTTGTTTATTTGATCTTGTAAGCAGTGGGCGTGTTTATATTATCTAAAGGCATTTCTAGAGGATAGAAGATAGACTTTGTGCTACTTTTGTCTTTGAGATTCAGTTATCTTTTGTAGTTTCAGGTGAAGACTTTGTGCTTCACTTTACTCTATGGTTATACTTGTTCCGGATTTGTGGAGAAGCTACAGAAGACTTTGTGCTTGCGTGAGCGTTCTTGTGACTTTGTTTCTTCAGGTGATCTCTTGCTCTTCGTTTGATACCATTCCTGAAAGAAGAGGAGTGTTGTTAGCTTTAGACCAGGGATTTTCCCCCTTTTGTTCTTTATACATTACTTCTGAAAAAAGAGTAGATGTTGTTATACCACCCCCGTGTGTTATTTTCTTCTTAATTATATATCCGGCACGTAAGTATTAATAGGGAACCTCCCCTTGATGAGAGGAGAGATTTGCCTCGTCTAGATCTGGTAAAGCCACACTCCTCATGGTGTAAATCTCGCTTATGTTGTGGCTGATATCCCCATTTTGTCATCAGTTAGTTGACGACAAAATATTCACCCAACACATTCAAGCCCATCAACTCACATGTAACCTACTAAACTAGAAACATCAATTTGATAATGCACTTTCTAGCTCTAGCACAAACTTAATTATAGCTACTATGGCTAGCACAATAATGGAAAACCAAACTAATTTAGCAAATGAAACTAACATTTCTCTTTAGGAATATTTAAATGTCAAGTATAATGTGCATGACTAACTCCTCAAATGGTAGCAAGACCTAAGGTGTAGTGTATTTGTAGGCCTTCAAGCAGAATGACATGTAAAAATATTGGAGTAGATTAGCACAAAAATTCAACTAAAGGTCAACAATACAAAGGTATAAATTAGTACCACTAAGGATTTGGACCTAAATTAACTCATTGGGTGTTATGCACCAATGTGCATCTTGATTCACATGGTTCATGAAGTGATTATTTATTAGGATGCATTCAAATCTAAGCTAACTCCTTTTTACAATGAGGTGGCTCTG
Source organism: Torreya grandis (assembly GCA_037957365.1). NCBI lineage: Eukaryota > Viridiplantae > Streptophyta > Pinopsida > Cupressales > Taxaceae > Torreya > Torreya grandis. Next base: position 357,060 of record JARHVA010007969.1, on the reverse strand, counting down.
ATCCTCAAAGTCCCTCTATATAAACCACATTCAAAGTTCCAAAAACAACTTGCATAGTGCTCACCTACTCAGTTTGGGGGCAAGGATCCTAATATCCAACTTTATTCTTTAGAAAAACTACCTCATTTTAGTTAAGTACTACATAATGCATAATTTTTAAAAAAATTTATAAAAATTTTGAGCAAGTTTTTGTCTCGGGGATGATTAGTGAGACAAGTGGGGCTAGGATGGTTGAAAACCCAATATGGGTGGACACCTAGTTATACCAACCTATTGAAAACCCAAAAGGGTGGTAAGTTATTATGATACTTAGTTAAATATCTAAAAGGGTATATAAGTAGTACGTAAGAGGTGAAAACCAGAAACAACACCTTGATTTATTACTATCACTCTTGATAGTCTACCCAAATTTTCAGATTTTGCCTTCATCACAAAGTTAAATGAGCCTATGCCATTACCTTAAGATGAGAAAAAAATTGAAGTCCAAGAAAATATTGGGGAAATAAAATGGATAAGTAAAGCTACATAGGATATTCTTTGAATATTCATGTGTTATGTATAAATTTTTTAGCTAAATGTATTTTGTCTTATCCTCCATGAGTTATAAATGAAAAGAAGATGAACAACCTCCTCTCTTTGGTTCCAATGTACAAGAATAATATGAATATTTAGTAACTATAATGAATATAAATATATATGTTTTTATGATGAAGAGGATGCCCCTTTTGTTGAGATCAATATAGACTTTCTGATTATGGTTACCTATCATATTTCTTATATTATTTATTTTCTATGTTATCATGGTTAATATTTGTTTAATATTATCTCAAAGTAATCTAAATGCTCTACATAACTTAATAAAACTCTATTTTAATCTTAGTTTTATCTATCACACTATAATTCATCTCTATCATGTCTTTGTTAATTATGAATTCTCTCTACCATCCTATGCAATATAATAAAACTTATCTATCCTCATCCTTAACATGTTATGTTGCATTAGGAGCCTTTGATAACACTTATCTTTAAATTAAGTTCCCTATCACTTCCATGATTCATGAGGAGATACTAATTCCTACAGATAATCCTCCACTATTAATTACCATCCAAATTGGTGATATCCAAGTTAAGCATACCTTAACTGAAAAAGGTTCAGGCACTTGTGTTGACTACCTTGATTTTGTTTAAACACTTGGATATTCTAAATGAAACCTCAAATATAAACATAAGACATGTCAAGGATATAATAGAAGGCAAATGCCTCCTGTACATTGTGTTTAGATTCCCATTACCATTCCTCCTATCACCATTCACATGAAAGTTATGATCTTTAGCTTTTCAATTTCTTAAAAAATGTTATTTGGTCAACCTTGAAATCATTATATGAGAGTAGTATCCTCGTCTGAATGCCAATGCATCATATTCCCTCATAATGGATCTATTTACAAGATTAAAGGAGACATAAACCCTTAGAATTTTTAACAATTTCAAGGATGTCGTGCCTTTAAAATTTCTACCCTTGATCCTTTGCGTAGTATCACATTTAGGGAATCCCAATTATTTAATTATCTAATCAATCCCACTCAAGTTATCATAGTTAGATTAAATTAATTGGGAACATTCCAACTAGCATCTTAGGATATGATGATGATGAGCTATATGAGATAAGCATAAACTTTGATCTATCCCCTAATATCATTTCCTAACTTCTTCCTTTGTAACCTTGATCCTATCAACCACTTGTTGATGATATACTTATTATCTTAACCAAGACTAGACACTCTATACATCACATATCCTATGATGACAAAGTCATTCCTACATATACCATCAACTTACATACACTTGATTATGATGATGTCTATGCTTTAGATGACCCATTTTTAACCATATTCATCCAAGCTAGAAATTTCAAATTTCTTCGATGTCACTCTTATTTTTTTTAGAATTTTTATTCATATTTTAAAATTCCTTACCTTATAATACCTAATACTAATCTTCTTACTCTTTGTCATAGGGTAGAGATGGAACACTCACATGGTACACCTCTAGTCATAGTAGATCCACTCAGGATTATGCTCATGGATCATGCCATGATAGGCCCCTATCATTTTACTAGATACCAAGACCCTTGAAATTTACTTCCTATAGAGCTTTTAGCTATTAATATTAGACTTATTACATGGATAGCCTCACCTTCAAATGAGCATAGTCTAGTTTCTATTCCTACCTTACCTTTAAATGAGTCGAGTCTAGTTTCTATTCTAAATTTGGCTCTCTTTGGTGATGGCCTTATTCCTTTACTTCAATTAGATCCCATGCCTACCCAATGGGATGATCAACCTTATTGCGATATACACAAAATTACTAGTTATTTTTACTAGTTATATTATCTATCCCTATCTTCTCCTTTCAATTGTCTACCTAGTAGTCCCCAAATGCCTAATAGAAAATGTATTTGTTTCTTTCATGGGATAAATAACCACTCATCCACTCATTGTCACAAATTTAGATAATATATTGACACATTGCACCCATCTACTGCTTAGTCCAAACACAAGGCCATACCTCATCCTAAGCTATTACTAGAGTATATCCCTAAATATGGGGAAGTATACTATATTTGGTGCTAGTGTGGTACACATCATATCGATTGATACCAAGTTATATGGAAACACCTTCATGACTTCACATAGTCAACACCCATATTAGTCATTCCTCCTTCCATAGGTCACACATGTAAGAAGGTTCCTCCTTCTCCATAGGTAACACCTCCTTATTTCCCTATAGATATTATTCCAATTCATACATCCATTCCTTTCTTTGAGTATACTATGCATGAGATCCCTCCTAATCATTACTCTTTATCATCTACACTTATATTTTTAGTTTAGGAGATACAAAAGGAAGTCTTTGCATAAGTTTCCATGAAGATCGATGAAAATCTGGCTACCATCATGATTTAACTTCATACATATGTTTTGGAAGCCATGGATAATATTTATGGTAAAATTTATCAATATTTTCGAACCTGACATGCTCTTATTTCACATTATTTTATGTTATGATTTGGATTAGATTTGTGATCCATTTTTATATATCTTATACACTTCATTATGGGTCACATTTGGTTTCACTTATTTATTTTACATAGATCATTATATTATGATTTAGGTGATTTATATGGTTTCATTTAATTCGATATTTATTATGGCTTCTTATCATTCTTTTCATTATTGCACACTTATACTTATGAGTTTACTTCTTCCTTGAATTCTTTTTCTTTTACAATGAATGCATGTTGAGTTATCTCACTCAAAAATTAGATAATTATTATTATGACTTGGTTTTGCAAACCTTCATTCCCTTAGTATACTATCTCTATCATATTAGTTTTTATCTCACATACTAAGTATACATATAGTTGAAACTTGAGATTACATATTGGTTCATAGGTAAGCCTAAGTGTTTAGTCAGTCATTGGGGTTTTTTAAAGGGTCCCTAGGAAAAAACTTGTGTAATTTTTTGGTGAATATTGAAAATTTAGTTTTAAAATGAAGGCAAATCAAAGGTAAAGTAGTTTTATCTGGAAGGCAAATCATATGCACCATCTCTTGGACTCTAGAATATGTAAAGAATCCATATTTTATATACATCATCCATAGCTAGTGGATGGCATATAAAGATGGTGGTCTATGTATAGAGTCTATGGATGGCATATAAAGTCTATAGACATTGTTGAGATAAGGTATATGTCATTTACACTGTGAGGAGGGCATCTACACTCGGTGGACATTCTCCAAACCTAATAGACAACATCTAGTGGGTGTGTATGGTGTCCAAAGCATGTGGAGAACATTTAGAGCATGTGGAAAAAATATAGAGCCCATAAATGGTGTCTAGAGTCCATGAACAATGCATAGAGCCTATGGATGGTGTTTATAGGGCATGAACACTATATATAATAGGTGGATGGTGTCTAAATTACATGGATGCCATCTAGAGCTTGTAGATGGAGTCTATAGTTTGTGGACATTATCTAGACCTAGTGGACACCATCCAAAGGGCATGGATGACATCCAAAACCTCTAGATGGGATTTAGAGTTCATGCACATCATCTAGACCCAGTGGACATTATTTGAAGGATGTGGATGGAATATAAAACTCATGTACATTGTCTAGAGGCTATGGATGTTATCTAAATAATGTGAGTGGTGTCTAAAATTCATGTATGGCATACAATGCTTATGGGTGTCATCTAAAACCTATGGACACTATCCAAGCATAGTGACTAGTGTCTAGAATTTGTGTACACTATCCACATTAAGTGGATGTTGTCTAGAGTTGGTAGGCACCATTCAGACTCTATAGATGGTGCTCAGACATGGTAGTGAGCATCTTGAATAGGCTGTTTCAATATAGGCATGGTATATAGTGTCCAAACATGGTGTCCATCTTGACATTGTCTAGGATCTATGTGGGGATTGCCTATGCCTTATATATATATCCCTTACCCCTTGTATTTACTCATTTATCTTATATTCATATCCCAAATTTCTCTCATCCTCTAGACTTCTAACCTTAAACTCATCCTTTATTCTCATTTCTCAATGCCAATGGATTACAACCCTATATCTTCTACACCTATTCAAAAATTCCTCTATCACAATATTATTTTCCCAAAAATATTAAGGCTTATAAAATATAAAAATGCTTTTAATGATTGGATCAACTAAAGTTGTCTAAGAGCCCTTATTTAAATGCCTCACTATGAGATGGACACAAATTTACTAAACATTTTTGTGTCTATTTACAAACCTTATACTAGAGATTTGTATTTTAGCCTCAACTCTTAGATTGTTACTTTTAGAACTATTCCTTCAAATATCTATTAATTATTAGGATTTCCACATAGATTCATCAAGATTGTGACAACAAAAGTTGTTTTGTGTAATGAACATAAATTTATCTAGAAAATCACTTGGTTATAGATACATACACCTTGATAGGCAATCTTATTTTCATTAACTAATATTCAATGTTTTATGTATGAAATTTTAAATTAAATATCTCAATTAAAGATTGAAAATAATTTTTTACTTCCATTGTAGGCATCCTTAATCATTTGAGAAGGGGTATTTTAGTTCAAAATATAACAAACCCATATCTATAATCCCTAATTGAATTTTTATAAGAGAGGATTATTTTTTAGGGAAGACTAGTAGATATACCTTTTTGGGCTATAGATTATATTATACATTCTCTTGGAGGAAAATAATTTGATTGGTATATATTAATTTAGAGAAAGATAAGAAATAATATGCATTGTACCTTTCAGAGTGATAGTTAAAAAAATTTCATTTTTAATTATATATTGGGTATATACTATGAGATGTACCATGAGCTGAGGGGAACAAATATTCTAACAACATTGTATGAAAACATGAAATATAATTATGTGACCTTTGTTGAGCTGGAAGTACACTTAAAGTGTACTTATAAGTCATTAAATTATCATGTTATTATCTTTTTACAATTCAAATTAATTATGTATGTTTCATTGTAATAGATAATAGAATCTAGTTATCAATCTAGATGAGAAGATGCACTGAACAAATATTATCCCATCGAGGGCTTTGGAGATTCTTAATCTGATAGGGATGATAACACATATTATAGCGTGGCAACACCATTGATAAGGATAAGAAGATGCATAAATATTTCTCACCTGTTATTGTACGTTAGTTGGGCCCCTTAGGAACATCCTTAGGCTTAAATCCAAGTATTAAAATTTTATTTAAATTTAATGTAACAACAAAAAAATGGAATTATTATTGTTTCATGTCATTTTACCATGGTATTCAATATTGGAAATATTACCCATCAAACTGTGCAACAGTTACCTTTCATGCAAGGTATTTGACTTCATATTTATAATTACACTATTTTTATATTACATTAAATTCAATATGTTAAATTTAATTTTTGATTTTAAGATAATTTGATAGAAATTGAATATTTACCTTTTCTTACAACATGTCCACCACAAAAAAACATATTAGAAACTTGGAGTATGGATCCTAAGTCTATTATCTCTGAGCTTCAGCTTAACTTAGTTTTAATTTTGATGAAGTTTGTTTATTGATTAGTGATGGAAATTTTTATTTCATGGAAATATTTAGTAATAAATAATATGCCACATCTACCCCCCCCCCCCATGTTGTATAGACTAGGGGGAAGAATTTACCAATACCAATAGCTAGCTAGGGTATAATGCATATAAAAACCTCTGATTTCCCCATTTTTTGTGGGTGGAGTGTTTGGTGCAACAGGGGCCATGACACTTTTGAAAAATATTAATATTGATGATGCTTTCCTTCAAGTTATCAATTCAATGCCTATAAACATATTTGTTGTGCACAATATTATTCAAGGATCTCAATTCCAGGTTCTTAAAAAATAGTTGGATGTGGTTCTTCTAGTTCACCACTTGAATCATGCAATGATAAGGATTAATATCTTGATGAATTGACATCATTTCCATTGAATATTCTTATTGCAGATAATGATTTTGCTTTTTTAGATAACATTATATAGACTGATTTGAATGTTTTGAAATAGTGGGAGATTTGGAGAAAGGATTTGGTGAAAGAAATTAATGAGTGTTATCATAACCATTCCCAAACATGTTATTTATATTATGATTAGTCCAAAATTGACATGTTAGTGAATCAAGTTGAATCAGGATGTATTTTTATTTCAAATCCATATAATGATAATATTTTAGATGTTATGATTAATAGATTGTAAAATTTGAATGTAGAGGTATAGGATTATTACAATAAATGGGCAAGAGACCAAAATCATTGTTGCCTTGCCAATGTAAAGAGGGATAAAGATTTGGTAAGTAATTACTTTTTTATCATAATTTTGTAATTTTTATCTAATGAACTTTATTTTCCAAATTGCAATCAAAATATAATAACCTCAAGAATGAAGCACAAGTACTGAATATTCATTTGGAAAAGGCATGTAAAAGCTTAAATGCAATAATTTCATTTAAATAAAATCTTGTTCTAGTCAAGAAATAAAATAACACATTGAGGAGGATAATCAAAGAGCATAGAATGGATCTAGATGTTCTTCTCAAGGAGAAAAATGTATATCCCTCAATCCTATTGATAGGAGATGTAGTGCATGAATAAAGATCAATAGTTGAAAATATTAATGTTGTAGCCATGGATCTTATTAGAGAAGGTGTTTTACATTCAAATTCAAGGAAGGATGAAGTTGAGGAAATAACATATGCATCTAAACAACAAACTGTAACTCATGTGGAATGATATTTATTCAGTGCATGTATCTCTATTTAATGAAAATGGATCAAGGAATATGGATTTGATGTTTTTATATATGTTATGTTGAAACTTGGAAAGTTTATATTGTAAATTAAAGTTTGTAAATTTAAATATAAGTATTTGTTTCTATTTTATTCTATGCATTTTATCCATGACAAGTTTATTCTATACATTTTTATATATGTTACATTGAAACTAGAAAGTTCATATTTTATATTAAAATTTGAAAGATTAAATATAAGTATTTGTTTCTATTTATTCTATGTATTTTATCCATGACAAGTTTATTTTATGCATTTTTATATATGTTATGTTGAAACTAGAAATTTTATATTGAAAATTAAATTGTGCAAGATTAAATATAAGTCCATTTTTCTATTTTATTATGTGCATTTTATCTATTACAAGTTTATTATGTGTATTTTTATATGTGTTATGTTAAAACTAGAAATTTTATATTGGAAATTAATGTTTGAAAGTTTAAATATAAGTCTTTATTTTGTTAATTTTAGATATTTACTAATTAAGATGTATAGTGATAATATCATAACTCATTAATGTATAATATTGACAACCACATGAAATGATGAAATAATAATTCATGTTGTGAAATAAATCTTTTCCATAGATATAACCTAAATATATTATTTTAAAAAGTTTAAATTTTAAATAATTGAAACATAACACAATTATTTTAAAATAATAAAATAAAATAATTTATGAATTTTTGCAATTTACATAATTGAAAATTTTCCATAGTTTTTGATACAAATAATAATATAAAAAATAATTATAAAATTTAAAGTTGAAACCTACATACTAATATTCAGGTAGCTGAAATAGTTTTTGAGTAGCACTTTCTTCATAATTATATTTTGTATGTATTGTATCCTATACATATAAAGTCTCAATATTTGGATTAGTTGTGTCATTTTTTGTATTGGACACTCCTCTTCTTTGACTAAGTGAATTCAAAATTTGAAGTCCTCTATCATAGGGAAATGCATCTAGTAGATTACACAAAACATACAATCTCAAACATGTGTCTAGATTTCTATCCAATATATTATAAAGTTTTCATTTAACAAAAGATAATGCACTAAAGACTCGTTCATCTTCCACATAGCCCAAAATCATTATTTATCAAAGTTCATATAATCAAAAAAATTCACTTATATATTCCTATAGGATGGCTATGGAATACAATTTTTTCCATATCCTTGTAATAACACCACTTTAAGTTGGCTCTGTTACACACCTACATTGATCAATCATTGTGAATCTTAAAAGAGTATACTATGTTTTAAATAAATATTTTTTCAAAACACCTAGAATTTCAACTTTATTGATATCTACAAACTTCAAAAAATGTTTAATAAGAGTTCCCATGTATCTAAGAAATAAATTATTGATTTGTTCTTTACCATCCTTAGCTCTCCAAAATATGGGATTTACCACTGCCATGGCTTCAAGAAACTAATACCTTTGAAACCACTCTAAAATTTGTGTAATCAATCTATCCTTTAACTTTCTCAATTTTATCCATTTCTATTATCATAGTTTTGTAAATACTAAGTGTTACAGGGACTTTTTCAAATTTTTATCCTACTAAATCAACTCATTTTTAGAATGTGTGTAGTGGTATTTACTTTCCATTAATGAAGATATAAATATGATCATAAATATTGAATTTAAAATAGTATTTTGGATCCTTAATATCTGCTAAATCTTGCCAACTAGCAAAAATAGGAAGCTTAAAACTATTTTGGACAGGTGCAAGACATTAAGAGATTGACAAACTCATTTTCTTAGATGTATGAAGTCTATAATATAGATTTATTTCTCTTGACCATGTTTCATCAAATAATTTATTTCATTCAACATTATGAGATTACCATATAGTGTTAAAAGTGTTTCCAATTATGTTAAATGGTATAATAGATCCTTCGCCTTGTTGACTTTTATATGGTATTTAAACATAAAACCTGTCAGTGATGGATATTCTTCAAAAATTCTTAATGAAATATCATACATGAAAACCCATCTTGTATCATTATCTTTTAGAATATTTTTTCCACTATTAACTCCAATTAATAATTTTTGAAACTCTAAAAACCTTTTAGTACTAATTGACATATAAGTGTGTAAATCATGGATAAGTCCCTTGACTTTTGTAACATTTTTTTATTTGCTTACAATTTTGTATGCAAGATTCATTTTATGGGCCATACAATGAATTGAAACCATATACGGAGAATTTTTTTTCTATAGTCAAACACACAAACCATTTTTATTCTCTTGAATTAATGTTACACCATCAAATCCAACACATACCATCTTTGTAGCTATAACATAATCATCCATCACAGGAAAATCCTTAAAATTATAAATAACTAACTTGAAAAGGCTTTTTTGCATTACAATTTTCAAAATAATTATGTCTAACAAACAAATGTGGTGTCCTTAAATTGTTTTCAAAAGTGTAAAAATGGATACAAACCCATGTTATGTTATCAACTGTTGTGACCTCATTAATTGACATTGATATAAATCTTGTATTTTTAACTTTTAATTTTAAATCTTCCTTCTCAATCATAATAAGACATTTTTCCATGTCCCAAGCACTCCCATCTAACCAATATGATTGTGGCATGTTATGAATTCTATTATGTTGAAATAGAGTTTTATAATATGAAATATTAGAAATAGGTCTACATTTTTTGAGAATATGATAAATCATTGTGAACTATATGTTTTTAGCATGTTGATTTGACTGAAGAACTTTTCCTATTTGAGCTATTATTGTTCCTCCTTTCTCAAAAAGATGTTGCATATGTTTATTTTTTTTCATATTCTACCACATATCTAACATGCATACATTTATTATCATCTTCTTATCTATGAGTCTTTTAAATTTGTCCATCTTATTCAATCAACACATAAACTTGTCCATAATCTTTCTCAATTGTGTCTAGCTTGAGTTGCATTTTGTGGTCTTTTCTTAATTTCCAAGAACATATTATGCATTTATATTTATTTTGAGTATCAATACTATTTTTTGGATCTACTGGTTCAATGAAATTAAATTTTGCTACCCAGTCAAACTTAAAAGACCTTCCATTTCCTTCTACTTATTTTTCTTTGGACAAATTTCTAAGTATTTTTATCTACTATATTGATCTAATCATCTAAAATGCCATCAAGTGTCCTCTTCATTGGCAAAAATTTTGGATTTATGTTTGCAATAGAATTTTTTTTATGAGATGTAGAATTTTATTTTAATGTTTGTATCATATCATCTAGTTTATCATTCATAATAGCCATGCCATATTCAAGAATGTATTCAAGTGGTGACATGTCATCATCAATAATATCTTCAAATGGTGAAATAATATTGTGATTATACTTTGATTTGGAAAACCACACCTAGTGAAGGAATCTACATGTATAAATATTTTGATATTATCTTTCAAATATTAAATAATTATTATTAAAAATAAATAAATAAATTATAAAAATCATTTAGTACTTGTATTTTGAGTGGGTGTAGGTTGTATTTTCTTGGATATTCTTGTTGGATATCTAAAATAAAATAATATGCTATTTATCATTGATAATTGGCCTTCTTTCTTACATTTATCACCATATGAACTTAAAAACTTTTTTTTTGCTGGATAAATTGTTGCCTACCACTTTGGTACTATGTAGTGAGTCATGTTCTCCATGTGACTACTAGTTAGAGTCCTTATAGATGATAATCACTTACAAATACTTATCATTGCCTCCCAACACTTTTAGATGTTATGCAATCCTCATGTATGCCATCCAAGCTACCTGGTCACCACTAAAGTCCTATAGATGATGTCCAGACCCTATTGACATCTCTAGTTTGTATAATCATCTTCTAAAGTATGTGGATAACATCTAGAGTCTATTTAAATTGTCTAATATATTTATTCACTATTTAGACCTTATGGATAGTATTTAGAATCTATGGACACCATCTAGTTTATTTATTCACTATCTAGATTTTGTAGATGGTGTCTAGAACTTGTGGATGTTGTCTAGGCTATTTGGTCACCATCTAGACTATGTATATGGTGTATAGTCCCTATGGACATAATTTAAGATATTTGGTTATTAATTAGAGTTTATGGTCATCATCCAAAACTTATGAACACTATCCAAGCTATTTGGTCACAATCTAGACTGTGGATGATGTCTAGATCTTGTAGACATTGTCTAGTCTATCTAGCTACCATCTAAATGTTGTAGGTGATGTTTATGCCCTATAATATTATTTGATATATTTGGATGCCATCTAGACCATGTAGATTTTGTCTAAACCATTTATATGCCTTTTTATTATGCTCACTATTTGGGTCATATTGTCACTACCCTACCATTGAGTCCATGTAGTCTTCCAAGGATGAATCAAGTTTCTAATCTTGATAGTCTATGAAATATATTAGATATTCCATATTTGGTGTATAATATATGTTGTAAAAATAGTGTAAAATGTCGTTAAATGACAAGGCTATTTATAGTGAAAATTGGGGAATTAGTTTTCAATGATAGGCAAGTCAACCTCTAAATCGTTTATACAACCCAAAAATTTTGGAGATCAAAAATTCTTTCTAGATTAAAAAAAACAAAATACAAATTTTAAAAAATGGAATATTTTTTAATTAAATAAGATTTACCACTAAAAAAACCTATTAGTCATTTCTTTAGATACTTAGCCTCTTTTAAACCAAATTTTAAAGCCCATTCATATGTATCACTTTATCACTCATGTTGGTTATTCAAAATTCATATAGACGATGAATCATAAAATCCATAAAAAATTTAGAATCCACATAATTTAAACAAAGGGATATTATTTAAAAAGGAAACATACAAATTTAAAAGTCTAATCACACTAAAATATGTGATTAATAACACATACCCTATTTATAATAGAATATCAAACTCCATATTTGGCCTCATGATAGAGTCGAGGTCCATTGGAGTGTGGTAGGCCAGTATAATGGGATAGGATAATTAAAAAATCTATAAGTTTTATCTATTTGTTCACATAAGTACCCAATCTTCATAGTAGATTGAAAACTCTGTAATAGGTCCTGAGGAATGGGGAACATGTTAGGGGAAGGTAGGTCCATTTTAATTTTATTGTTTATATAAAATTCATGAGTTGATATTAGTATCTCACCTCATTTCATATATATCTTTGTTCTTATAGTGAGTAGTTATCCTTTGTATTTTTATGGTCACTAAACTCTTAGTGTCTCTCATTTATACCTATTATGCCTCATGTTTACTAAGGTATTCTCATAGATGCCTATGTCATTACTTTTATATTCAAAATTTCATTAAAACATTCCTAATATTTCCCCTTAATAAATATTATTTTGTTAATTGATCATTCCCCCTAGGGTTTCCCTTTGTGAGTTGTAGTGTAATACCATAGATAAGACCAAGCTCTCCTCACAAATTACCATGATAAAAAATTTCCCTATTATTATTATTACCATTCACTTCATTACTATTCCCCTTCTGATTTGAAGTGTAATACCATGGATAGGACTAGGACCTCTTGACAAATTACCACATTCAAAACATCTTTTAAGTCATTCCCATAGTTATTTCCACCTCATTGGTGTTCCCTTTGTGAGTTGTAGTGTAAGACCATGGATAGGACTAGGCCCTCACAAAATATTCCAATACCTAATTCATACTATAACTAGGTCACAATAAAATTATATGCTTCAAATTTTAGATAATTTGTTTTATATTATGATATACACATCATTGACATACTTACCATATTGATTTAGTATGTTTTATGCTTACTTCATAAGAACTTCACTTCTATCTTATTATTTTCAAATTGTATGTATGTTTACAACCATTTTATTAAATTTATCATAATTCCCATCATGAATTAGTACGATTCATTTGATTTAAAATTACATTTTTTTCTCATTTCATACTTCCCATCTTGATTTAGTATGTTTGATTGACATTATTATTTATTTGTTTTTATACCATTAGTTTTCATGTGTCTTCCATTTTATTACAATTTTTCATACTTACCAAAATGATATAGTATGACTTTTATTTATTTTAATTTGGTGAAAATATTTACATGGTTTGAAAACATTTATTACCATTTACTTTAGCATTTTGGTTTATTAAACTTATTTATATATTATTTTTACACATTTCCCATCATTATATAGTGTTTATTACATTTTTTTTGATTAATTATACTTTTCCAAAAAAAATAACCTATTCTTTTTAAACCATGCATGTGTATCACACAATGATAGATAAAGAAATCATACATCACATATTTCCCATATAATTTACAATAAAAAAAATACATGTGATAAAAAGGAAATATATCCATATATCCACATATAAATCAAAGTAAAACTAGTAAGATCAATGAATTATCAATATATACACACACACATAAACATATATACATATAATCTATTTTGTCCAATACAATTACAAAACATAATTGATACAACTCTAAGGCTATGTTCCATCCTATCTATCATGTGGCCTAGTCATTCTACCCATCAACACTTGTGACTGACCCATTGAAATGGTGTGATGTAAATAAGTAGTCTAGGATATCAAGCTAAAAACCTAAACCTATAGGTTGGACACTTGACATTATACCTATCCTAGTTGAATAGTGGTCACCATGTGTGTGGCTTGCTCTTGTGCTAAGGCCTTCCAAGCCTAAGTATCTCCAACTCTTATCTTTATAGGGGGTTGTAAACTATCACCTCATGCATGTAGATATTATGTAGCCCCTCCCACTAGTATAAACCAACTTGTATGATTTAGGGTAGGTAGTACCATAATATCAACCAAAGTTGTGGGCTCATAACATGATAACATCCCATCTAAAATATCATAATGTGTAACCATAACTAGGGCTCCCCATCTAACATCCTACATAATAGTAGTATTTGTAAAACCAAATACACAACATATCTCATGTATACATATCTAAAATCATCTATATATCATAAATAATGATGTAACTAGTGTCTTATATCAAAAACTTAAAACATTTCTCACCAGTGTTCGTATCACCAACCATAGTGTCTCCATCTTCTCACTTACCAAGCACCTCTTCAATGAAATGCCTCAATACCAATACAAAATTAGGAGTCACCACCCAATTCCATCATGGCCCCCTCCTTAATGTCATCTCTATAGACCAATTTTTTCTTACCACTACTGTAGTATCCTTTGTGTGATATCTAGCACTTATGTCTCCTTATGTCAATGGTGTCTCCATCTATGATGAGCTCATGGTATCCACTATCACCTTTATTTTGGTCCATGTTGTTCTCCCACCTTTCTTTCATTCACATCCATAGAATCATCTCTTCTAGGCCTTATTTCATCCTATTATCATGCTTGACCAACCCATGTTCTAGATTGTTAAGGCCTAATCATAGGTATCTTAACATTTACCCCATGCCTCCTCTCCCTCTCAACTCTATAGCATGTCATGCCCAATAAGTAAGCACTATTATAGGGTATGATGGATGTGGAAGTCTATACTATCTAAGTATAATAACCACTAGATGATGTTTCACCCATGAAGTGTAGTGTCCCACGATCTACACACACAAAACTAGTAACAATAGTGGTCCAACTTAGCCATATAGAAGCTACATGAGTGTATTTGTACCATATAATCTACCCTCATGTGATATTTTACAAAGTTGTAACATGGGGCATGACTTTCACTACATGGTCTTGTCCCCATTAAATAACCTAAGGTAACCTATCATCGATTGTATAAGGAAACTTAGTTGACCAATACATAGGGAATATCTCATAAATACATGCATTCAATATAATGATAGGGCTCATCATATTATACCCCTAGGTAAACATACCATACATGTTTTGCATTAAAGAGATCCAAATTATATAACCTAGATCATATAAGGCACTTTGATTCAAGATACATTGGCACAATGCTATTGTGTATAGTTGTATCTTACCATCTTGTGAAAAAACACTCATGTTGTCACAAGCCGTATCATGGCCTTCTAAATATCTATAATGGTTTTGAGATGAACATCAAATAATGTAACACATAACCTATTATAGATTATATATGAACATGTCACCTACTAGGCTAAGGCTAGTATCTCATCCTCCAACTTTGGTATATCATAAATCATTGGTGTCCCATCAATAGGAAGTCCAAAACACACATGGATATCCTCCAAAGTGATTTCCACTTCTATAGTATCCCCTCCACCTCACACCAAAAATTTTGGTCAATCATTCCCATGCTCTTAGGAATATGACAACTATATCAACACTTAACAAGATCCATCTCATCTTCATGATGCCTCCAAAACCCAAGGCAACTATTTGAGCTCTATACATGTTATACAACCATTCTAATAAATATAGTAGCTAGATTACATACACCAAGTACCAAAATATCTAATGTATATATAAAAAAATAAACAATAGATAATGTATTAGATATCAATGTCATAATAATAATATACATTCTTAAATATTCTCATAAAATTACAATTTAACTACTTCATTAGTTTATGTGATCTATTTTCCTAGCTTGTCCCCCTTTATTACATAATTATCCTATTTAATACTAAATCATCCATTTAATGATTTTACCATACTGCATCACCCTTATAATACATAGTCAACCCCTTCTTCTAGATACTATCAGCCTATTTGATACTAAGTTACCCCTTTTCCCTGTTTATTATATTATATCAGCCCTCTAGTACATAGCCAACTTCATTAAAAAAACTATATTGGTCACATAGTATGGAATAAATTGGTCATAAGGTACTATGTCAACCATTTACCTATTCCTAATAGGATCATCCCACTATTACACAGGTAGCCATCTCCAGTGATACTACATCAACCAACTGCTACATAATTGGTCCTCTAGGTTTTTTTTACCTTGTAAATTGAGCTAATGGGGATGACTCTATTCTTAGTTTGAGATGACTTTTTTTACCATTTACCATAAATTCCTTAGGAATTTATTGATCTGATCTTTTCCTACTCAGTACCCCATTCTACCCCTAGTCTACCTAAAAATTTCCTAGGGTCAATTTTAGTTTTTAGATTTCATCTACCCTCTAATTTTCAATATTTATCTTAATTTCAATTAAAATTTTTCAAAAGTTTGAAATTAATGCTTCCCTTACTTGTGATGTACCCATTATGACCAATATGCATCCTCCATGTCATAGCTATTATCTCCTCACCATGGTCACTCTTTAGGCTCAAACTACGTTTCTCAAAGCAATATTTTCTCATAATAGTAAAATAAAAAATGAATTGATTTTCACCCTATTTTATTTAATATTCAAAATTATTTACCTGACTAATATTTACAATAAAATTCTATTTTTCAATCATAATTTTTTTTATGATCTCTTTTTCTAAACCACAAGATGTTTTTGAATCTTGATGTTGTAGAGAATATTTTCACATATACATGTCTATTTTGTAAAAAAATCAATTTTTTTGCTAATTTTTATAGGTTCGCCTAATGCTACCTAGAATATAAAACTTCACATTTCTTTCATTTCCTTCCTCTTCTACAATACTAAGGTAAGTAAATATATGTGTTTTTCAATTTTATCCTTTTACTTATATTATTCACTTCTTATTGCAATTTATTTAGATTCAAAGTTATGTGTTGTAATGTTCTTTTCCTGAAGCACCATTTCATGTTGCATTTGTGTGATACATGATGATTTTAGATTGGGGTATATGTATACATAATATTTTAAAACTTTATCAATTAATGGTGATTTCTCTCTTTTAGGAACGTATTGAGTTTCAATCTATCTGAGTGAATGCATTAAAGGGTACACCAAGAAAGGGGTGGGTAGACCATTGGTCCTTCACAAGATTATTTTCCATATAAAACCACTTATAATATATATAACCATCTCCTATAAAATTATCTAATATTTTACTCCTCCCTTACACACTCTTCAAAGTAATTCACTATCTTACATAGTCCCTATCTATTTTTTATTTTTTTTTGACATTTATCGAATAATGTCAACTTGGGTTGACCCTATACTTAAATTATATTTTCATGTTATGAGACTCTTTTGGTCTTGGCCAAACCAATATAGGACCTAAATTTATTTTATTAATTAATAATATAGGGTTACTTAGGATTGACACTATTCACTAACTTTTTAAAGGGTTGAGGTTTAGATTTAACTATATATACACATCATTTTCATCATTTTAGAGAGGCAAAAAGAAGAACTTAATATATTATGAATCTACTTATCCACAATTCTAATTGAGGAAAATTACTTTGGGTTTAAATAATACACTTAGAGTTATGAATCTTGTCTTATGGATAATTCTTTTGGATGCAAAGATAAGTTGTGTATCCTAGATCTTACTTATCCTTGTTATCCTTACATACCACAAAAACCTCTTTCAAATCACCTTGTACAAGGGAGATATTGAGGATTAGTTGGTTCATCTTCAAAGGTAAGTATTCCTAACTTTGTTCCTCATTTTATAAATTAGATAGATTTTCATTTGTTTAATTAAATGATTCTTTCCTATGCATTATGATTTCCTATAAATTGGCTTAAGTATATATCTTATATGCATTTTTACTTTTTATTTTTATTATCCTCATTTTTCTCACAAAATTTGGTGAGCACTAGGTTATATTTTACTTTTCTTTGAATTTAATTTGTGAATTAAAAAAAATAGGACTTACCTAGGGTTATTTCATGGTTTTTATTGACTAAAGGATTTAGAACCCTCTCTAGTGATATTATTATGGTAAGGAACCCATTGGTTAGGTCTAGTGGATCCATTTTGGTCATGACCCCTAGTAATAACAAGTGGAAGTGTAAGTGTGATTTATCTTCTCTAAACTAGGATTGATTTGTAGATATGCTACATTTTCCCTTGTATACACAATGAATGGATCTATAGTAAAATAGGAATCACAAACTTACTTATAGTCTATACTTTTTCACATGATCTTAAGTTTTAACCAAGGTAGAAGTCACCCTTGTACATTGATAACACTTTTTCCTATTACTTCTATTAAATATTATATATATAGCCTAACTTACCTTTGCTAAAGTGATTTAATCGGGACCATGTGTTTCCCAAAATCATTATGTGTTGCACATTTGAAAAAACATTTTGACACCCTCTCTACCTCTTTGGGTAAATAAGATTCAAAATATTTCACATATTCCCTTACACATGTAGATCCATCATATTTTGGAAATGTACTCATTCTCCCTTTACTAACCCTTCAATTTTTTATAACTAAGAAAAATTATGCAACCCATTTCATTTTTATTTATTGAACTAGTTGAGATCCCACTCTCTACATATTGCATCTTATTATTCTACTCCTTACTAACTTTATGCATTCCCTCTTAACTCTAATGTATTTTATTCTAATAACCTAATAATCCTTTTATACCCAACTATCTCATTCTACACTTGTATTATGAGACATTGAGACTCCACTTTATCAACTTTGTCTTTTATCATCATGTGGAGCAAGATATTATTTCCCTTGATCAATTAGATTATAAATGTTATTGATATTCTTATCAATGTGAATAATTTCTACATAGGCCAGTCCATGGTCATTATATATGGGATCACAACTCTTTATTACCCATTCTCAAAGTTCATATAATACTATTTAAATTGCATATTATCTTTATTTTCATAACACCAAGGTATCCTATATAATAATGGATAGTTATAAGCCTCAAATAGATCAATTACATTTAATTTTTTAATAAATTTTGTCACCATAATTTCAAGTTCACCACTCTTCAATAATATAACTAGTTTTAATATAAAATTATTTTCCATGAGCATGATTTTTTTGTAGGAACCAACTTTAAGTTTTTCATAGTTAAAATATTGACCTCTACTCCCTATCTAATTGGATGTTTTTTAGTTTTAAATCCTAAAACTTAGAATCAATGATTAAATATTTATCAAATTTCACATTCATTATATCTATTATGTATTTATGGGGTTTTTTTGACACACTATAGTATTTACCCCATATTAGACACAAGTCATGTATATAACAATGACAACACCTTATTCTTCTTTGAAAAAATAATATGCTAACCAGTTCTTGTAAAAATTTTCATTGGGACCTTTTTTGTGATTTATTTAATTTTATTTTCCATTTTTTTATAAATTTTAACCTCACCTTTAATAATTTATGTCATTCCTTTTCCTCACTCAATATAAATCTTTTAAAAACATTAGTTGGGTAATCTTGAACCTTTACTCCCAATTTGTGTACCATTTTTTTGTCTATCGAATGGGAATTTTTCTTTGTTGGGTACCCACCCCACTCTTGGTAGTGATATCAACATGATACCCTAATCTTCCTTTATATTCAATGGTTCCTCTAGGATTTTATGAAAACCTTATCATTTATGTGACTTTTTAAGAATTATCACTCTGTATAATATTTTGACACAAGATGAACACTCATTACTTATGATCCCTCATTAAAATGTCAACAATTTAGAAAATTAGTGAATTGTCTTTGATAGTAGTCAATGGATCCAAACTTAAAACATGACCATTAGAACCAACCTCATTTATTTAATCAACCTCATATTCTTCCAAATGATCTTTCTTAGTTATATCCACCATAAATTTAGTTATGACCTACCCTAATTTTAGTTTTATCATCCTTGATTATGGTTGTATCCTCCTTGATTTTTTATATAGATTCATGATTTTAATTATAACTACCTTGATTTATATTATGGATAGTATTTTGAAAAAGTTGTGCATTATTTGTAGTTTGTTATCTCAAACTCATTTTTATTCCCTCCAGAAGTTTATCAATCTCCATATAGTCAATAGTGTTATCTATATTTGTATTAAAATTTTTACACCAATAAGTTACCTTGGTCTAATTTTCACATTGTAAAAGTGGACAAATACTTGTCTCATGAACTTAACTTTATAGTTCACAACACATTATTGTAACTTTTAATTTTTTTAATGTGAAATAGTTTTTGGTGTGACCTTTAGTCTAAAATTCAGTACACTAAAAACACATTTTATTATCCTAAGTAATAATTACAATTTAATATTTTAATTAGTTTTCCATGTTAGAAATTTGTGATCTAAAAATAGATTGATGCTCATATTCATTCCTCCTACTACTTTTAGTATTAATGTAGTTTCAAATCCTTTTTATGCATATTTGAAGGTATTCATTATTGTATGCCTCAAAATGGTGTGAATAGTACACCCAAAAACCATTATGAATGCTATAAATAATTTATGGCATGTAAATGTTTGAGATTAGAGTATTGAAACATGCATCATGTGAACATACACTCTAAAATTCATATTGTTTTATTTCATTTATATTTGACATGGTCTATTGTTTAAACTCTACTATATATATTTTTTTCATAAATCTATACTTTAATTTGCCAAACCCACTACTAATTAGTTAGGATAAATTTTCTATACCTTGTGTGTGTTATATCACACAACATTAAAAACTAATGATAATTCATTTCTATTTCAGTAATTAATTTTACCTCTAATAAATCTCAAAATTTTGAATGTAATCTAAGGAATATTTCATATGTTGTATTCTATTAATTTCATTAACATATCTTAAAATATGTTTGGCTTAAAGGAGCTTGATCAAATTTTATAGAAGTTGAATCTCATATTACACTAGTTATCCCTCCCTTAATTATTGTTGGATTATTTGGAAGTATAGGGAAAACTTTAGGGTTTGTAAACAAACCAGTATTGTTGATTAATGGAATTTAAATTCCTTTTTTTTGGAATCCCCAAAATATTTCTTCCCACTTGATTTGTATTTTTTCCACTAACTTTTTTTAAAATGTGTAGTATTTTTCATACCACATTTTACCTCTTATTATACAAAATGTAACATTTTTTGAATTACACAACCTTAAATTTATTATCTAATAAATTTATAAATTCCATCTCTATAAATATTATAATTTTTTCATTTAAATTATCATTATGTTCATAGGTTTTAGATTCAAGAAATTTTAATAATGAGTTTTCAATAAATCTAGTACATTCCACTTCCTCTTCAAGTTGAACCCATTCATCTCCCTCTCATGGATCCTATTCACTAAGGAATTATTAATTGCACGTCTCTCATCTTTCACTAGAGAACATTTATCCCTTATGTGAGCCAACTATGTATGCTCCCAATGTTTTTCATTTCTTTAGGACATACATACATACATACATACATATACATACATACATACATATATATATATATATAACTTAGCCTACATTTATTCATATGGTCTAATGAGCATAATTTAACCACCAATTAAAATGACACAAACCAATCTATATACATACAACCTTATCAATAAATAAGGCAACTAAATGGATTATGAACTCTTCTTACTTCACTAATTGTCAACCTAAGGTGAATTAATCTGTACATTATTTTAGCACTCTATGTGTAACACTCATTTGTTCATTGAGATTTATCAATTATAGATAGGTAATACATTCTTACATAAAGTAAATTACATAAATTGAATGTACTTGAAAGGAAATAACACTTTACAAGAATTGAATGACTGAAATTAATTGTAATAATTATGTGT
The DNA here is from genome assembly GCA_037957365.1 of Torreya grandis. Taxonomy (NCBI): domain Eukaryota; kingdom Viridiplantae; phylum Streptophyta; class Pinopsida; order Cupressales; family Taxaceae; genus Torreya; species Torreya grandis. Next base: position 334,987 of record JARHVA010007969.1, on the reverse strand, counting down.
AATCTTCCATTAATAAATCCAATAAAATTCACACCAATCACTATTATGTAGAAACTAACTTATGAATTTTAATGCACACATTCATAATTCAAAAGTAAATATATGAATATTTTCAAACAATCCAATAATTAATCAAATATATTATGATCTTCAATGTAATTACTTATAATGGGGACCTCCCAAATTATATTTGAGCTCTAATCCTTCCCTTTTTTAGTAAACTCTCTTACTTCAAATCACTTACTTGCATTAATAATATTGTATAATTTATAGATTGATATGACAAATCTTATAGAAGTTAACTTGATATACTTTAGCTACTATTCATTCCCTAATTTCATATTACCATTAGAATATTCCTTGTTGTCTTAAATAAAACATAATGCATATTATTATTTTAATTAAAAAATACCTAAGCTAGGAATGCAAATAAATTTTAGGAAATCACTTAGTACATTTTAAGTATGAGAATTTTACCAACAATGACTATGTGAATAAAATAAAATGAAAGATATTTTGTTACATTTTTGTGATGATAAATAGATAGGTTCCATTAAGGAGGAACCATTTTCAACACCTTTATCCACATGTTATTCATGGTCCTAAATTGTGAGATCCAAACCTTAACTCCTTCAACCACTTAGCAATAACTAAAGATGTCATTACAACTGCTACATTCTAAAACAATTATCCAATAGTTCATATGGTCTACTCATGTCAACCTATAGGTTGATAAGGTATATTTTATATATTTTTCATTACTCCATTCATTATGAATTAGCTTTGCCTAGTTTCTATGGGTTTGAACTACCCAATTGCTATAGGTTGGTACTTAGTTGTGTTTTCTCTAGATCTTAAACACATGATATTATAATTAAAATAATATATAAATATAGTTCCCAATGCATCTTATTCATAAAATAAACCATTTTATCTTGACAAACGTAAAAAACTTATGCATCATATTCATTAGTGATATTTATAGGTGGATTAAACAAAACATAAATGTTATGTCTAAGAAGATGTAAATATGAGGTTTCAAGGAAATATATTAGGGGCTTAGATTAGACCATTTATACAAATCATCACCCCCCACAAACCACAAATTAATAGGTTATTCATCCTTGATAAACTAATAATTTATACATCTCATGGTCACATAGAAACCTAAATTCAAAAGGTCTAATGATGTGGACCCATGATTTTCATAAAATACTTAACAAGCCTCTAGCTTATTCCATTTCTTGTCTTATACATTCATTTTGTCCTATATTTTTCCTATCTAATCAATACTGTGAAACCAAAATAGTGGGGGTTAAATGGTGATGGATATCTATTTTAGTTTCTCCCTTATTACATTTTATATATGTGTGAATTATTTTCAGGACTACTTTGAAATTATATCTAGAAAATGGGTTATTCCTTATCAACTCAGGTGTTGGATCCTACCATATTGATACACAATCATTAAATGTTTTCTTAACAATCTCAATAAAAAATTTAAGGTATAATTTTAGGCTTCAATATATTCTTTTAAAAACTATTTAACTACTTGCCTCCAATCTAATCATCGACACAATTTACTATTATTTTTCTTGATATTCTATAAATTATTAACCTATTTTTTAATTATCCAAACATGATTAAAAATACTTAAGTATAACATCACACACATATAGGTTTTAGTTTAAGTCTACATCATGAGGAATAACATAGTTATGTATATAAGACTCATATAATTAATTTTGTGTGTCTAAGGATAAAATTAATATCCAACACAAATAATGATGTGGGATCAATCCCAAAGTGGGTAAAATCATAATTTAACCTTATGAATGAAAAAATTAACCATTACTCATCAAGATAAACATATTAAACTCAAGCAGGTGACCTACAATTCAAAATTTTCTAAGTTAATTTTCTTATATACTCTAGTTTTTCTTTCAGTGTCTTGTGCCTCATTCTCTTGAAATTTCTCTTTTCATAACTTAATTTATTCCTTTAATTGGATATCATATATATATAACTGAATTTGTACATCCTAAAAATTCTCATCTCCCTTGAATACATTTCAATAAAAAGTAGTGCTTGGTGAGGATTACTTATTTGTGTTGAAGAATATGCAACATATTTATCAACATTTATAGAAGTGGTAGGGTATTCATATACTACATGGGATGTTGTATGTTGTAACGTAAATGGTTCCATATATTGTGTTATGGGATATGCTATAGGAACTTTAAAATACATACTCTTTGATTCTACCACCCTTTCTAGTGTGTCTAGTCCACTTTCTTATTAAAATTATCTAACTCAACCACTAATAAATTCAATTTACCTAAGAGATTGATATAGGGTTTTAATTTATTATTAGTGTGGTATTTTAGTGTTATCTTGGTCTACCTACTCCCCTATATTATCAAACTACTCAAACATTTCCTCATCTTCTTGTATTTCTTCCCTCACATTTCCTTCTGATTGTGAATAAGTGGCTTCATACTTAAATTATTGAGAACCTAAACTAGAGATATGTGAAGTGGAATAATCTTCTTCACTACTAATATTTGTTGGACTTATTTCCCTTCTATTCCTCTCTTCTTCAGATGAATATTGAATGATGTGAATCATGGATGGGGTTCTTAAAGTATGTTTTACAATAATATTTCCCCTCACCAGTGTTGTCTATTATATAAAACTGAAAGGGTTTATCTTTTTGTATTTTTTAAGCTTTAAAATTTGAGGGAACATATTCTTTCCCTTATTATGGTTCCCTCTCTTCTTCTTATGATTCTAATGGATAGGGTGGAATGATCAATTTTATTTTTATTCTCCCTGGTTATACCATATTTTATTTTACTATAGATTATATTTATGGTTTGACAACTACCTCTTGTATTTCCAATGAAACTTCCTCTTTTGAATCTATCTCTACTTCCTCTTATTATTAATTTTCCTCTTCTTCAAATTCTTCCTCTTCTTCAATCCCTTCCTCTTCCTCCTCTTCTAACTACAATTGTAGAAAATCATCCTAAGATAAATTGTGTCTACTTTCTCTTACACACCATTGGATAATTAATTGAATCAAGAAGTGGTGAGACAAAGATTTGGGTTCATCCTTTTAATATTATTTTACCATCCTTATCAATAAATTTAGCATAAAACTTGGCACATTTACGCTTCTATCATTCCTTATGTGATTAAGGAATTTGAAATGAGTTGCATAGAATGAGTGTCCACCCTCATAGGTGAAATATTTGATAATAAACAAATAAAATTCTTCCCATACTTTGGGTAGAAATGCATGGAATGTTCCTTTATTTGAGGCTCCCAATTGCTCACATCCTATGTAGAATATCTCCCTTGCTATTATGGCACTATGTTTTATCTCCCATAGCTCACATGTCCTTGGAATACTAGTTACTTGACTTATTAAGTATTCAATGAATATTAACCTCAACCCCTTAATGGTATATTCATCATTAACAAAGGTGATATTAAATTATTATATCATGTGGTCATTATACCTAGTCAATCCTTAAAACTATGTCATCCATCCTACATTTTGAAAGATATTGGTGACATCCTAATTGGAATATAATGGTTTGAGGTATGTAGGTTATCTCTAAACAACATATCCTACCATGGTTACTCTATGATTACTTGAAATTAAAAAAAAATAGGGGTTTTCAATGTATGTTAGAGTAGTAGTGTATTTTGCTTGTTGAGTAACTATTATTATCTTGCATTTCCCTTCTCATGGCTATATTAATTATTTATTTTATTGTGTGTGCCTCATATAAAATATCAATGCAATCACATATCAGTCCTAATTTTCATGTCACTCTTCCATGAGTGAGGACAAGATGTGTGGAAAAAATTTAGGTCATGGTGGAGGATTTTTTATGGCAATGTATTGATTATGATTGGACAAGTTACCAAAAAATGAAATGAATTACCATACACTAAGATTGTATAAATTAAATATCATTCATATATTTAATGAGAGAGTAAAAAAATCCACATGAAATAAAATATGCTATTTTTTGAAGAATACATTATTATCTTTAAAAGTTTGTTACCAATTATATGGATCTGTATAGTCACTTCAAGTGAGTTATGGTAGTAGTTTGACATGTAAGAAGCTAACAGAGTAATGATGAGGTGGAAAGTGCATAAAAACCTGATGGTGATCATTTTATATTGATCATATGTCTATCATTGATGTAGGCATGTTAATAAATGTGTTTACATGATGATCTCCATGGATTTTGGTTACTGGTAGGAGTGCTAGTTACTAACATAGGTAATTTCTTGTAGGAAGAGGTTGTCAATGAATTATTGAAATGTTGAGAGGTGAATTATAGTAGTTGTAAAAAACTAAGGGAAAATAGTACATATAACTATCCATCTCAAATATAAGGAAATATTTTATGCTTCTTATGGTAATCCCATCATATGATAGAAACTTCATCTATCTTTATATCAAAGGTGTCTAACTATGATTGATCATAGAGTAATTGCATTGCATATTCATGTCTTTAATGTTTATCCTATAACACCTTATACTCTTTGTATCTTATATAATTTACATATTATATCATATATCAGTCATTATATGGTAATTTCCACCTTTTCTCACTATTTCCTAGCTTCTTATAACATCTAATACTCATTCTATAACTTTCAACACTCAACTTGTAGCAACTAATTCCATATAACAACTGAATTCTCGCCATGTAGAAAGAAAGATTAAATTTATATATATCTAGGGATAGATGTAGTAGCTACTAAAGTATTATGAAGAGGTGGTGAGAAAAGATAAGAATGGAAAATACATTTTTATTACTTATTTTTCTCCCCCTTTTTAATCCTGATTGATCAACATAGTAAGTAATCAAGCATAATGATTATTCATTCCATAGCCATCCAAATAAATGTGTGAATGGACCATAATATGACATAATCCTTACCATTTTTCCATGGAAAGGAAGGGTACACTAAAATATACTTCTAATTTTTAAACATGGTCCCTTATGGACTATGTGGAAGGAAGGGTATGCTCATGCAAAAGCTAACTTGTGAAGATTTCTCTGGAAAGTGGATTTTAGGCAATTTCAACTAATGACCATTGAATGATAATAAAAATTTTACTATTTAAATTATTTATAAATTAATATATCAATTATCAAACACTTCCTCTATATAATGAGGACCAATCCATCTAGTTATCAGCTTCCTTTTATAGTCTTTATACATATAATCACTAAGTAAAGCCCAATCTCCCAGCTAGAATTATCTCATCTTGATATAATTTTCATGCCATATGATAAAATAATTTTGTACTAATTTTTTATGATGTAATTATACTCTTCAAAGTTCATCCAAATCATTTAGCTACATGATTTTATCCTTTTGTGTCTGTGATGAGTAGAATTTAACCACCAATTAAATTGATGCAGACTAATCTCTATACATTAAACCTTATCAATCAATAAGGAAACCAATTAGGTTATGAACTACACTTCCTTCACTAATTATAAACCTAGGTTGTGTTAATATTGAAAATATTTTGGCACTATATGTGGAACGCTCATTATTTTATTGAGATTTATTGATTGAAGATAGGTAACACACTCTTGCATTAAGTAAATTGCATAAATTGATAGCATAGGAAATTAAATCACACTTTGTAAGATTTGAGTGACTAAAATTTATTAAAATAATTATGTAAGATTCCATTAATAAATTAAATAACATTCATGCCAATAACTATTATTCATAAATCAACTCATGAATCTTAATTCACACATGTAGAGTTCAAAAGTAAATAAATGAATGCTTTCACACAAACTAATAGCTAATCTAACAAATCAAGATCTTCATTGTGAATCCTTATGAGGGGGGCCTCATCGATTATATTTGAGTTATAATCCTTCCCTTGGGTAGTAAAGTATTTTACTTAAAATCACTTTATTACATTAATAATCCTGTAGTAATTAAAAATTTATATATTACATAAGCTATCTTGATATACTTCAACTAGTATTCATTCCCTAATTTATTATTACCATTGGCATATGCCCTAATATATTAAATATAAAGGAAAACATATTATTATTTTAACTAAAAAATACTTAAGATAATAATATAAATAGATTTTAAAAAATTGGTTGGTACATCCTAACTATGAAAAAGCTACCAATAATGACTATGAGAAGAAAATAGAATGAAATATGTTATATTTCATGGTTGTGATGACAAAGAGATATGGTATAGTAATGAATAACCATTTTAAGCACCTTATATGATGAATTTTTCATGTTCCTAGTTTATGATATCTATTCTTTAAACCCCTTGACCACTTATCAACATCCAAAGATGATTTTATAATTACTACACGTTGGAATAGTTGTCTAGTAGTTGTTATAGGCTAGTTATGGAAACCTAAAAGTTTCTATAGGATATTCACTTTAAGTTGTATTATTCCATTTTATGTGAACTATATTATCAAATTTGGTATGATCTGACACTACCCAGTTACTATAAGTTGGCACTATTGAGTTTTTATGGGCTAGTGCTTAGTCATGTTTGCTTAAGATCTTAAAAACATGATATTAGAATTAATCCAATATAGAAAAGTTAGTTCCTAATGCATCTTTATCATAAAAGAAACCATTATATCCATATAAAACATAAACAACGTATGCATCATATTAATTAGTGATATTTATAGGTAGAATACAAAAAAACATAGATCATATGTCTAAGAAGTTGTAAATAGAAGGATTCAAGGAAAGGATTTAGGGTATTATACTATACCATTTCTACAACTCATCATATCCCAACTTAAAGGTCATTAATAAATTGACAATTTATACATATCATGAGCACATAAGAACTTGAATTCCAAATTTTATGATGATGCAAACCCATAATTTTCATAAAATCCTTGATAAGCCTCCAACTTCTCCCATATATTATATTCTACATTCTAATCAACCTATATTTATCATGTCTAGTCAGTAATGGGAAACCAAAACAATTGGGATTGAAAGGTAATGGTTCTCCAATTTAGTTCCTCCCTTCTTGTAATTTATATATATGTATGGATTATTTTGAGGAATTATTTGAAATTATATCTAGAAAATGGTTAATTTATTCTCAACCTAGGTGTTAATTTCTACCATCTATATATATATATATATATATAAGCATTAGATTATTTATAACCAAACTCATTAAATAATTTAATGTACACCAAAGACACTTTTTATTATTCTAAGTACTAGTTATAGTTAAAAATTATAATTACTTTTCCATGTTAGAAATTTGTGATCTAATAATAGATAAATGATCATATTAATTCCTCTTTCTACTTTTAGTATTAATTTAGCTTCCAATAATTCTTATTCATTCATGAATTTATTCATTATTGGATGCCTTCAAAATGGTGTCAAAAGTATAGCCACAAACCATTATGAATTCTATATTAATTTATGCTAAAGAAAATACTATGGATTAGAGTCTTTAAACATGCATCATATGCACATACACTCAAAATCATCTTGTTTGATTTTGTAATCACCTAAAAGTGGTATTTTATTGCTAAGAGTTTTCTTTGAGATAACCTATTTCTAGCTTATCCTTAGACATATCCTAAATCCTTGTATCACACTTTTATAGCCTTTATGCAAACCACAAACATATTTAGTTATTTAAAACATAGTCTTAGACCTTCATTCCCAATTTTTGGCCCTTCATGCCCAGTAGCCTATTAGCTAGACATTAGAGCCACACTAAGGACACTAGAGCCACATGGCTCTAGTGTACCCAACATGGCACCAATGTACCTTGTATTAACTCTCTTTAATGAATATATTTATAAAATTCCAACCCTCCTAAGGTCATCCTGAGCATATCGTATTATCTGTAAAATCTATGAAACACTATAAATACATAAATTTTATACATCTATCCACTAGATTAAAAATAGATGCAAATGATATATTCAAACATGAAACAAGATAATCAAGATCAAGGTTATTAATTCCTATTCTACCCTACCTATGCATACTACCATTTATGGTTTTCCTAAGCCCAAATTTTCTAGATTTCCAATATCAATCACTCAAGTCATTCAAGACCAATATCATTCTAGCATCACTTGAAATTTCACCAACACTTAGTTGGGAGCACTACATTAGGCTTGATCCCTCTTCAGAGTATTGGTATGTAGGCAACTCTCTTCATAACAGGGTGTTGAAGATGTACATAATATCCTACTAATAAACACACATTTTTAGCTCATGCCTTATAAGGAGGATTAGGGTTTGAATCATAAACAATTTATTATAGGAAAAATATAGAGTTTCAAAATTTATGAATGCAAGAACATAACCCATAAACATAGGCACAAGTTCACCTAGAATTTAGGAACAATCTTAGACAAAGGACACTAACACCATTTTTAGGAAACTAGAGAAATATGGTGCTAATTTACAAGTGTGACACTACTTTCCATATGAAGATATTTTATACATATAATTTTTAACTCTACTTGTGTTGAAATTGTCAATCTTACTTGAATTACACTTAAATTCATAATTTAGGTCAAAATCACTTAAAATGTGCTAAATGGTTAGAACTTGTCATATATAAGTTTTGATTTAGGCTAATGTATCTCTAAATGGGGAAATAAATTTTATTTTATTCCTAACATTGATCAAACCATCTTGAGTCAAAATGATAATTTTTCCTTTTTGTGCTCTGGATCACTCTTTTCTCCTAATTCATTAATACACATCATGTACCTTTGTTATTTTGTGTTAGAAATATCCTAAATGGGAATATGGTTCCAATGAATCTAACATCACCTTCCAATTCTTCCTGAGTCAAATTACAACCTAGTAATATGACTTTCTAACCATTTTGATTAATTGAGAGCCAATTTCCAAAGAATTGCACAAATATTGATTAATCTTGTTTAAGGCTAATTAATTCAAATCAAGAGCTGAAGTGTATTTTCCATGAAGTTTATTGATTATTTAAATATTGGAAAATAATTCTCAATATCTACATCACCTAGTGACATCATCTATGAGGTGGCATCCATAAGCCATAAATGCATAAAATATCTAAATTATGGGCACCCATGCCTAATTAATGCCCCTTCCTCCCAGATCATTATGAGGCTATTTATGGATTTAATTGTAAATATTATATTAATTCATGGCCACACATCTCAATCTTGAGATGGATGGGCATGGTTGATCTTAGACCATTTCCAAAATCTATATATAGAAAGGCATATAACACCATTTCTTAAACTAAAAATTATAGAGTTATAATGCAAAATTATTTCCACATATTTTTATGTTGATTATTTGTGTTATTTACATGCTTCATTAGATATGTTAGATTATATATTTATTCTATTGAGCTTAGGTTATACATAGTGCTCTTGAGGAAATGGAGGAGCAAAGAAGCCATTGTTAACAAAGACAAGAGACTAGATCAAGGGGAGAACATGCTTGGAACCACTCTTGGGTGGTGGAATAAATTTATTAATGTAACTAGTATTGTTTTATTTCAATTTATCCTTCATTATAATTAGTAAAACCCACATGAATAGGTTGTCTTATATTTTCAATTTTATGCATTTTATTTTTTTGAGTTTTCATGACTAATGTTTGAATTGATCCTCTTTGTAATTCATCCTACATCTCAGCACACCTAGTAAGACTCATGGAGTCCATTTAAATAAGGAAGACATTATGGAAATTCTAAATTTACGTGTTAGTTATTAAAAATTCATTTAATAACATTTTAATACTTGATTTCTTATGTTTTTGTACACTCACAGGTTACAAAGTGACCATCAATGGTTCTTAGTGACCATCAAAGGTTAGGGTTAACCACCCATGGTTGGGTTATAGGGGAAATACATTGAATTTTTTTCATTTTGAGTATTTTTTCATGTTTTTTTCTAACAAATTGGGTTTTATAAGTCTCTGGTCTAAACATAGATTTGATATAGAAGCCTAACTTATAGAGATTTTATCCTAACATCATTTTTGAAGCATAACATTATTGTCTAAGGGTTCAAAGGTAACCATTTGTGGTTATTTTTGACCTAAAATAGTTGTAAATTGATTAGTAATGGTATTTTAGAATCAATAGTGGTCAATAATGATTTTCGGTGGTCATTGTGTTTTTTAAAAAACACACACCCAAGAGTACTTAAACCAAAGTTGTTTGTCTCATTTGTAAAAGTGACTAAAATATAAATAAGACTCTCACAAGTTTTATGTAGGACCCATGAGGAGAGTGAAAATTTGAGCTTAATTAAGTCTTTTTAACCTCCTTTTGGTAGTTAAAAAGTATTAGGAATCTTTCCATTTTATGCTTTAAAGGAAAAATTTCTTGTTTATATTGATTTTTTTTAATTGTTCTTTAATTTTTTTTGTAACTTAAGGCCAAGGGGCTAAAGAACATTAACAAACACTTCAATTCAGTGCTTTAAAACCAAACTCACTTCAATTTTTTTTTAAATAAGCCATTTATCATTACTTGCTTTATTAGAATTATTTGAGGAAAAAGGAAATTGTGCATGTATGTTCTACCCCTGCCACCTTTATAGAACTTGTGGGATCAAAAGTACCATTTTTATTAGAATTTTTTCCTTAATCCAAAGGCATAAAAAGGATTTTGTTGAGGTTATATCCAAGACTCACATGGCTTGGGTGATCTAGAAACAACCATAAAGCCTGTTTATTTAGTTTTTTATTTCATGAATTTTGGCTTATAAGCAAAATTTAATCACCTCCCATAAGTTTTATAAGGAAGATTTGACTCAAGGATTCATCTCCTGACATCATTTTCAACACCTCTCTATGTGGGGTATACAAATTAAGATCACCCCACTAGGATGGTGGTTTGAGCATTTAAACCATCTCTACTAGTAGAAGGCTATGCCCATGACATATGATCATTTTGGACATCACACTACACTAAGAAATTGATGGATGTAGTGGTTCTAAAAAGTAATAGACCTTTTCAAAACAAGCCATTTGATATGGACCCAATTGATTTGATGCTTCTCTTATGTGCTAACATGAAACTTGGTACACATGGGATCTATCTAGAACATTGAAAACTTATAAGTTTTAGATAAACCCCACTTTCTATGAAAATAATTATTGATGCAAGGTGTTCCCAAAGGTCCATGTCATCATATTATCACTTGAGATAAGGGGGTGTAAAATACCCTATTATATAATATGCTTTTATTTTAGATGAACACTTAATTTCTTCTCAAGTGCACATATAAAGAAGGACTTCAACAATATCATGTATCCTTGTAATTTTAAGGCTTAGGATGATTAATTAGTTGTATTTGTATTTTTGGTATAATATTACTTTATCTTTATTTGATTCAAAACTTATTTTTTTTAAAGATAATAACCAAACACATTATCCACAATTTTTTGAATAAGGAGGCATTACGTTGTCTAAATAAAAATCAATCTTTTCCTTGTTCAAAATTTTCATCTAAAACATTATGTAATATCATTTATTTTATTGGATTTATGATTCCCATTTGATTATAGACCATTTTATAAATTTTCTTAAGTCCTTCATTGATATTTTAATTATAAAATTTCACTTTTCTAAATTCATAAGGTTGATGTGTTAAATTGGGTTTGCCATTTGCATTTGACTTGAAGGAACTTGGGTTAATTTCCAATTTGGATTGAAGGTCATTTATAAACTCATTATCACATTATCATCATTGGTAGACTCAATTAATCTAAAATAGCACTCATCCTTGAACTCTTAGAACATATTTTATACTATTGTTCCTATTACCATGTGGTAATGTTGTGATGCACATTTGGTTTTAGCTTTATACTTAGGAATTCTCATGTGTTTTCACATCTTGATTTTCTTGGTTTTCATTGTCTCCTTCCTAATTTTAAAGGGTTTCTTCTAGTTTTATAGTATAAACTCATCGAATTTGAACTAGGTTTTATGGTATTGATGTATCACAAAAATCTAAGCTTTGGTGTACTAGTTTTCACCTTGGATTTTTAAGTTATCATACCCTCTTCCAATTCATATGATTTAAACCCTACCCAAGGTTGAGTAAATTTGTGAACACATTATTATAATTATGCATGGTTCTAAGCCACCCTCCTTTTATAGTCTCTTTGGTTCTTTAGTCATTTAGTTGGAAGAAAGATCAAAATCCATACATTGTTTAAAACATTGATCCAAATTTAATCAAACATATAGAGAAACCCTTTCTAGACATGACTTAAATGTAAAATCATAGTAGGATCCATAATATCTCTAGTTATGATGAGGAACTTTACTATGATGGTCAATAAAATTTTATTGTCTTTGATGACATTCCTACAATAGTAGGATCCAAAGGGGATTTTTCCAAATTTTAAAAGAACCAAGATAAATTACTCCTTAGGTTGATATAATCTAGTGCTATAATCCCCTCATATTTTCCTAAGGATCAATTATACACCTTAGTTAGAGAAGGAGAACAAAAATGAGAGAAAGTTTTCCAAAATAATGCAAATACAAACATACCTTCTTCATCTAAAAAGGGTAAGGAAATACTTATAGAGTCAAAAAAAATTGATCAAGATCTTGTCAACAAGATTAATAAAATAAATTAGTGATAAAACCCCCCCGTGCCCCCCCCCCCTCCCCCACAAAAAAAAAGCATAACATAGTTGATTTAAAGCTAGGAATCAACTATTTACCTACTTAACTTAAGGAGCAAACCAAAACCAAGTTGAGGACCATAGGGTGTATATCCCTAAAAAATACATGCAACAACAAGGGAACATTCTACCCCAATAATAACAATAGGGGCACATACTACCCCAAAAACATTATCTTCCATTCACACATGCACCAAACATGTAAGAATGGAACTCTATGTAGGAGATTATGACATGGTTGGAGATGAATAATATTGTTAGTAAATATAATTTTGATGAGATATTCCCATATCCATTTGATATATCTATTCTCCAAGTCACCTTTCCATCTCATTTTAAGGCAACAAAGTTTGATAAATATAAAGGAAAGGGAGACCCATGTGAACACATTTAGGAATTTTTCATCTTATGGCAAGAGGTTGATTATAATGTCATGTACTTTCTTTGATTTTTACCACAAAGTTTAGTAGGGCAAGCTTTAGATTGGCTACTTAAGCTACCCAAGGGATCCGTTATAGATTGGAATGATTTGTCAAAAAAAATTGTAATCCATTTTTCATACAAAATTGAGCATGAATTGATCATTATTGACTTGTGAAAATACAAACAACATGATGGAGAGCATTAAAAGGTCACTTTCAACACAACTTGCTAGATAAATAGTTGGCAAATGTATTTGTACAAAACTTACATGCTGAGGTCTTGCACAATCTACATCTAGCTTGTGATAACTCATTTGATGAGATTATAAACAAACATTTATAGATTGAGAAGTCTCTTATTGTAAAAGGCCTTTTCAAGATTTTTGTGTTGGGTCAAACATCAAATCAGACCCCCTCTTCTCACTAGATAGGTGTGTAAGAGAAACCTAAGGGTTTTAATAAAAATAAAAACATGGTTGGAAATGGTATGATAGAAATAAGAAACATACAAATGGTGTAGGCCCCATTGACCCAAAATGTATAACTAGATCCTTCCAATCCACCACCTAATTTATAAAGACAATCTTCATAAATAAAAAAACCTGGTAGTTTTAAAGTCTTTGAAAATTGGGAGAAACAATTGAAATGGTGTTACAAAATCTCATAGTAGCTAACTTGATTATATGGCATGTACCAAGGACATTTCCTCAAGATAAACCAAAACCATATTAGTACAAAGAGAAAAATTGGTGCAACTTTCATCATGTTTTTGGTCATGGTGCCTATTGTTGCATCCAATTGTGACATATTATTGAAGATATCATTGAAAGTGGTGAGATTGAGATTAAACTAGCCCCTAATCAGGACATAAATCAATATATGGGAATCTACAATGACCCCTTTCCTTGACATAATCAACTGCCACTAAGGAACAACCAAAACCAAGGACAAAATTAAGGATAGAGGCAAAATCAAAACCTAAATCAAGGTCAAAATCATAATCAACATAAGCATAATCATTATCATAATACCCATACTAATAATTTGGGTTATAACAATAGGTCTTATGACTATAAAAACATCATGGGATGAATTTATGCAACCCACATTTCCACTTTTACTATCATACCATGTGAAACATCTCATGTTATTCATAGTATAGGACCCATCATTATAGGGTCAACACCCTCTCTCTATTAATATTGCATCGAGTTCACACAATTATATTGCAACTCCATTTGCACGAGTTACTATTTCTATACAATGATCTTATTCTAATTATAATGGTTCCTTATTGACTCAAAACTATAGCAATGCAACTAGACACCCATGAATCACCCTCTAAGGCCCTTTTCCTTCATATTATAATTATATTATCTCCCTACCACCTCTAAGTTATGTATTTGTAACTAAACATTCATGAGTTACTCTCTAGGGCCTTTTGCCTACTTTTTCCACATAACCTGATGTGAACATTCTTCTAATGGATCCAAAATTGACTATTATTCTAGCCAAAGCCAAGCCACATCATCCCAATGTTGAAAAACCATATAGTATATTGGACCCATTAAGAAAAACCTATGTATAAATGTCCATTTTGGATCTCTTATGGACATTAGAGGTCCACAAAACTATCTTGAACAATCTTTTGTAACAATCCACTATTCCCAATGATATAAATCCTAAACAATTCCAAAACTTTATGGGACATTTGTCTTTGTTTTTTCAAACAATGTTTGATCAAAAAGACATATCTACACTTAGACCAAACCATAATAACCCATTATTCATTTAATTAATCATTAAAAACTATAAGATCAAGTAGGTTATTATAGACAATGGTTAAGGGCCAAACATCATATCTCTTAAGCTAGTGAAAACATTAGGCTATAGTGTAAAAGACATTCAACAAAAGACAATCACTCTAAAGGCTTATAGCAATGCCAAAAGAGATTTTGATGGTACTATTTGGTTGCTAATCATTATTGGGTCCATTTCACAACATACATTGCTTCATATTATGGACATTGAATTGCCTTATAACATACTTCTTAGTTGTCCTTGGATCCATGAAGTATATGCCGTTCCCTCCACCTTGCATCAATGTCTTCAGTTTCCCCATAATGGGATCAAGGTTACTATTCTCACTGATTATATTCATGTGAAATATGAAATTGTATATGAAATTTTACAGCTTTAGTATGGATAAGACACCTAATCCATATGTCCTCCTATTATATCACACAACCCCTTTAAGCTACTTCTTTCATTGATTCTTAGTCATGTAGAGATTTATAGACTTAGCCTTTTCAGACCCAAGCAGCCCTTTTATGCCTATATTTATCCCCCTAGGTCTCATCCTCTTAGGAAAATATTGCACAAATAGGATAAAAGCACTATAACCTAGGGTGTCCTATTTTTGGTGTTGTTGTCCAAGTTCACTTTTTATCCAAATAGTCAAATTCTTCCAGTTCCTTATCTTTTCCCTTGTTAGCCTAATGTAATATCATTTAACCCATGATCATGTGTTTCCCTATAAAATTCCATTATAAGTCCATTTAGAAGGGTTGGCACTCATTTACAAGATAGACACAAGAATATAATCAAGTACACTTGAGCACTCTTCTTTATTCTTTGCACATAGCCTTCCAACATTGTTTCAATCCTACTCAAGTCACTACACCAGTCCCTTGCCAGTTGAATCACATCCAATTTTTCATTCTAGTTGCATTGATCACACATAAATTCCACCAATTACTTCAATGGGAGAACTACATTAGCTTGATCCCTCTTTGGAGTATTGGTATGTAGGCAGTGTGCTTACATATGGGGTGTGAAGTGCATCCAATGTATCCTCTACACACTAATCCCTTATCTCTCTTTCCCAAGTTTGCATTCAAGTTAAAGCACCAAGAGATATTAAGGGTTTTTAAGATAAAAATAGACACACAACAAGCTACATAAGGTCCCATACATTGAAATTTCAATGATAGGGTAACACATGCATTCTGAATTTAACCCAAAAAGCTTTCAACCTCAAAACAATAATGCCAAAATAAGACAAAAGTGTTAGATAGTAGGGTGTCGTATTTTTAGTGCTCGTATCCAATTAAGAAATGAAGTACAAAGGCCTATTTCCTAATGTCTCTCAATCTTACTCCTCTAGTATTAAATCTTGTCACAGTCTAGATTAGCCAAAATAAGATAAGTTCTAATCTCTCTCACTTCTTACTATATTTACAAAAGGCAAAAATACAATCTATTTACATAAATTAGTAGTTTAATTCTTACATATTTATTTATTGATTTACATGGCTCAGTCCCTTTATTATTTAGTAATATAACTCCAATATTCCAAAAACAATAAAATATTTGGTGAACTTGACTTACTTTAAAAATTCCCCCTAGAAACCCTAGGGCTAATTATTTCTAATTTTTTGTAATATTTTCCTGATTTTTCCTAAATTTAAAAATCTAAAAACTAAAAATTAATTGAAATATTTTCAATAAATTCACCCAAACCCTAGTTTGCACATATTAGGTCTTATTTACATAAAAACACTTTCAAACCACTAGGAAAAATATATTGCTAATTTTGGAAATATTTTTTAATTTTTACTAATTTTTTCAAGTAAAATTCTACAAATCTTGTCTAAATTTTTCAAATTATTGCACAAAATTTGAAAAAAATCATTTAAAACCCTACTTCTATCAACTAGTTCCCAGTTATTTTTCCAAGTTTTTTCCAATTATTTTCTACATTTTTAGTTGAAAATATAATTTATAAAATCAATTTCAAATTCAAAATTTCATAGTATTTTGCAAATAATATTTCTAAAATATCCCTAGTTACATATACTAACACTTACTTGCTTTTGAGGTATCACCTTACATGCTTGGGAGCTCCATATCCTTTCTATACATATTCCAGTTCCTTCTTTAGATTATATCAACTTAATTTTTTCTACTATTATCCAAGTTGTTTTCCTTATGCCACCTAATTTCCTTGAATCTTTTCCTTCGAGATGAAGTACAAGACCTAATGGCAATCCTCCTAAATTCATCTAGATTCCTACAATTCAACCATAAATCATGGATAAATAACCAACTTAGGTTCCATTCATAGATTATATACATCTATGTTACACCAATTTCAATGAAGATAATTTTGACAAAGAGCAGTATGAAAATAACAATGATGATGTACACACCGATGCTCATGCTCCACCACATTAGACTATTGATTCACTTCTACCCATTATTTATAATGAATTTGTACTCAATAAAGATTTGATTTTACAAAATTTTAGAGAAAAACTTAAGGAGTAACCTAAATATCATACACTAATTTTATAATCTATCATGGAAATTAAAAAGGCTAAGTAAGTTAAGTCTTCTATCCCCATAGAACAACCAGTTGAGAATGACACTATGGGGGTAACTATGTCTCAACCACCCCCTATAATAGCCTAACCTTATTTTATGCCACCAACTATAGCTATTACATCCCTATCTTATGATTTCAATTTCCTTGTGAAAGAGATATGATATCTTCTATCCAAGGTCCAAAATATTGAGCAAGGTACCACTAGACCTACGTAGGCTTTGGATTCTTTTGCTCTTTTGCATACACCATTAGCACATCACATTGCTTCTACACCCTTATCACAAGGATTTGTTCGACCCAAGCTTACTCTTTATGATTGTAAGGGTGATCTAGAGACACATTTGAGAGATTTTCATGTAACATGTTTGTATTATGTACCCAATAACTAGCTACTTACAAAAAAAATTCCATTGAGCCTAAAGGATTAAGCCTTATAATGATTTTATAGTCTTCCAAATCAATTGGTCATGGAATTCAATCCTTTAATAGACATGTTCCTAGCATATTTTAGTATCAACATTGATGATAAGGTTTCATACACACATATTGTATAGTAGAAACAAAGGTCAAATGAGCCTCTCATAAATTATGTTCTTAGATACAAGACTATTCTATATGATTTAACTAGCCCCATGGCTAACCAAGAGCTACAAGACATCTTCAAATGGATCCTTCTACCAGCACTACATTAATCTATTTTATTTGAAATATTCTCTTCCTTCACTAAATTATGTCATACACTCAAAGGAAGAGAAGTCAAACTAATTTCAATGGGCAAACTTAAGTATTCAATTATCCTAGACATAACTAATAATACTAACATCAAATTCCCATACAAGGTCAACATCGATAATAATAATAATAATAATAATAATAATAATAATAATAATAATAATAATAATAATAATAATAATCAACCAATAGTTAATGTGGATTTTAAACCCCCTTAGCATGTGGTTCTATCGGCACCTCCTCATCGTGCATTTACCAATCTACTAGTTTCTCCAGCTAGGGTTTTATTTTATCTATTGGAATGTAACATCATCACTCTCCCTCTTATTTGGGAAGTAGATATAGCAAATACTCTTCCACATGGATATGATCAACATGCATTTTGTAATTTTCACAAGGCACCGAGCCATACAACTAATAAATTCATTAGTTTATGACATAACATACAAGATTTGATTAATAATAATCTACTTAATCTGGGCACTTTAGTTGAGCCTCCAAAGGCAAAAAAAAACATAAGATAAATCTTTGAAAAAAAGTTAGATCCATTTACACAACATTCTAAATAAGAGAAATGGGACACATTAGGTGTTCACCATACATATTAGGCACCTTCAATTGAGTCACATCTTTTGAGTAGTACTATAGGGGTGTATAAGTCTAGAGTTCTATCCAAGCCTTTAATATATTTTTTAGTTCATGATATTGTGGAGGATAATATAGGTTACAATGCACTATTTATAAAAGCACATATTCATAATCAACCTATTACACTGTACTCATTAACAACAGTTCAAGTCTTAACATGTGCACTTTCACACTTCTACAACATTTAGGTTATTCAGAGTAGGATATCACTCTAATAAACACCATTATTAGTGGTTTTATTGGGTATATATAGTTTTCATTGGGTGATATAGTACTTTCATTACAGGTTGGTCCTACATATGTGACCACACCATTCACTATAGTTCCCAATGCAGGGGTTTTTGACATATTATTTGGTTGACCATGGATTCAAAAACATAGGGCATTAACTTTTATAGTTGATAAGTACATGAAATTTATTCACATTAATCAAGTTATTATAGTTGGTTGAGTTCCTTATGAGTCATCACTCCCCACTTCAGAGCCATTTACTAGTTTATAATTACCAGTTTAGTTCTTCTACCTATTTTATTTTCCACTATAGTTTTCATTCAACTTCTAGTTTAGAGTCAGACATAGTTGCAATATACATTTCTAGTAAAGAGGGTTTATATAGCCCCATATTTTTATGATTCTAGATGACTTTTAGCTACAGTGTTCACACCTCAAGTAGCTACATTGTAGTCTCATATAGCTACATAGAGAGCACTTATTCATAGAGTTTCTTCCCCTAATTTAATATAGGTCCCTAAGAACCCTATAGTTGCATCCACTTCTCAAAGTCATAGGGGGACCCCACATTTACTTTCCACTTTAGAGATTTTAGAGTAGTTATAATGTACATAGATTTTAGCTATACAATCTCAGACACTCCATTGTGCCTCACAATCAAGCATGACCCCACTATTTGATATAGGACACCATGACAAGGGGTCTCATATAAGACTCATTGGTTAGTATCATTTCTTTCTAGCACTGATTGTACATAAAATCTCTTTATTGATTGTACATAGTTTAAATATTTTCAAAAATACAAAAATAATATAAAAACTCAAAATACAAAATCATTATAAAAATTGAAAACACCAATTTCTTTTTTGATTGTATGCATCATCCATGTTTACATTAATACTATCATGTTAGGACTTACATTTGCTATTTCATGTTATTCTATGCCAATTTATCTATGCTAACATGTTTCACTTGATCTCTTTTGAGTGTGTGCAATGACATCTATCTCTTTGATTGCTTCACTCTACCCATCAAGGGGGCATTTATCATTCTAAATTCATGATACACATCGATATACATACCCAATGGGGGAATCTTATACATGACTACACTATCTAGGTTATGTCATTCCAACACTACACACTCTGAATTATCATATTGATGCACATTCTTTACTACATTACTACATCAACATTTCACTAGTACCTAGAACTTATGTATTTTGTAGCATATATCTAGTCTTGTACTACACATGTTTTTCATACTTTCACATTTGATTTGATTAGTTAAATGTGTTTGTATCTTCTAGTTCTTACTCTTTCTTTCATTCCTTTCTTAGCATAGCTTATGTGATTGCATTTATAGTTCCACCTTATCTCCTACTTGTTACTTAGGACATTTTCCAATGTCCTTTGCTTTTATTCATGTGTGTACCTTAGGAAATATACCAATGTCCTTTGTTTTTACTCTTTCATGTTCTTGTGTCCCTCATGCCAATTTTACTTGTTCACTTGTATGTGTATTTGGCATTTGAACATGCCTTGTATGTTTGCTTTTAGGTTTGAGGGACACGTGCCCATGTCTTTTATTTGTATGGCCCCTTGGCCACCCTTATATGCTTCTTATTTTTTGATTTGTATGCTTATTTGATTTTTTTACTAATTGTGTGAAATTCCATGATACCAATCATGAATTTATCTTGCTTCTTAGATGTCATGATGGACATCATGCTCCAACCCTCCATGCTTACTAATAACTAATATCTAACATTAATAGTCTAGTTAAATATCATACATATGATCTTATATTATTATATCTATCTAGGCATAACCCTATTGATATAATAATATATCAATTCAAATATTACTATATCTTGAAATATCTTGTCAAATATTCAATGTTATATCTTGTATCTATACAACATAACACACTTGTAGGACTCATTTTCTTCTAAGGGAAGTCATGGTAGGTTCATCATTCCTACCCTCAAAATATGGTGTACCAAAAAAGGGTTTGTTATAGAGATAAAACCTCCTAATAGTCAAAATAACATCATTTAGAATACTCAATATAGAATCTAGAGGTCAAACTAGTCAAACTAGAGCAAAAAAATAGTGATAGTTTCATATCAATAATCAGTTTTCACATCAAAAAATAGAACCAAAAATGGATAGTAGCACCAAACATAGGGGTTTACACATTCTGGCACTCCTATCTAGGAAGGAAAATACTTAGGGTTTCCAAAAACAAGCAAATAGTTTAGTTTAGGGATAGTTTTTGCTCTTCTAGATCAGTTAGATTCGGTAGTTTTTAATATAGTTTTATTAGATAATCTAGATATAGGGGGTTATCATGCATAACATGATGGTTTTTGCTTTTAGTTTAGATTATGTAGTTGGCATAACTTATAGATCAAAATCCATGTTTCAAACATCAATTATTGGGGGCAATGTGTATGGTACATTGATCTTCTTTTCTTTTCAAGTTCAGTTTATACCTAAGAATTATTAGTTATTGTATGCCTTACTTTATCTATATGTTGTTAGCATCACATTTGAGTTAAATTTTCATATAGTTTTAGATTTCCCTATACCTGAGTTCCTAAGTTAGCTTTCACATAAGCATTTTGCATTAGTTTTGGATAGGCTCTTATACAAGCCCAACCTCTATCTTTTGAAATGGCCAAGAGTGGTCTAATTTCCATCACACATTCAAGCTATCCATGCCACATTGTTATATTTTTAACACATCCATGGGATCCATGATCCATCTCATATGACATATATTCTATATCAATATTACTTCATAGCTTCACTTCACAGGATAATAATGGATCCAAAATTCTAGCTCACCGTTGTATTCTTAAGCCACCTATTAGAGGGATTGGATACATAGTCTAGATATCAATTAGCACATGCATGATTCATTATCTTCACATAGTTGGCGATGATGAAGAAAAATGGCTAGCCTTTGCATTGTTGATCCATTTTCTAATTAATTGAGCATTCTGCTCCATTCATGATATTTGATTTGAGCAATATTGTAGGTGACAATTCAAGCGATGGTTCTACCCTAATTAGTGGTAGAACTTTTGGGAGCCATAAATTCTGCACCATAGCTTTGTTTGAACCATTGTAAAAATAAGAATGAGGAGAACATGGTGAGATGGCATGGAGATTTTATTGATGGATTTTGAACCCTTAAAATGCAATGTAAGTACCCTAAATTTCAATTTTAGTAGAGCAATCCAAATATAGTAAGTTTCTTAAAAAAGTAATTTCTTGAATTCTATATTATTATAAATCATGAAAGTCAAACCAATTAATCTCCCTCAATATTTTTTACCTTCCACATCCTCCTCCCACCTTCAAAACATGTATAAATGAAGATTTAACCTAAAATAGAAATCAGATATCTCTTCTCAGAGATAGGCATACGTTTGGGTCTACAAATTAATGAATAAAACATCTCTTCTTAGAGATAGAATTATTGTTATCATGTTATTCATATTTATTGAATTATATTTTAACCAAATATTTTGAGTTTTAGATCAATATTACTCCTAATTTAACACACACTCAACATCATCTAGCACATTCCACCATCACAACAGGTTTGGTCTTGGTTTGCATACCTAGTGAGGTGTATTCATTCATTTCTTTTTCTCTTACTCAGATTTTGTGCATTCTTATTTTAGATATAGGGTATCTATTAAGAACTTATCTACTTTATGTTTTCATCATAGATTCATAATTCACAATGTGCTCTCCCTATGCACATATAACATCACACAGCTTCATGAGCTTCACCCTTACATGTAAGTTTAGGTATGCTTATTATTTTCCTTTATCTTAGTATTTTTCTTTTCTACATCACTAAAATAAAGAGGGACTAAATTTAGTTATGTAAAATTCAAAATTATAAAACTTCAATATGGCTAAGACACCTAATCCATAGGTCCTCTTGTTGGCTCACATAACCCCTCTAGGCTACTTCTTTCATTGATTCCAAATCATGTAGAGTTTTTCAAACTTATCTTTTCCAAACCTAGGCAACCCTTTTAGGCCTAAATACATCCCCCTAGGTCTCATCCTTTTATGAAAATATCACCTAAATAAGACAAGAATGTTGGAACCTAGGGTGTCCTTTTTTGGTGTTATCCAAGTTCACTTTTTATCCCAAGGGTTAGATTATTCCAATTCCTTATCTTTTCCCTTGTTGGCCTAATGTGAATTCATTTAACCCAAAATCATTTATTTCCCTATAAAATTCCATTCTAAGTCCATTATGAAGGGTTGTCACTCATTTACAAGAGAGACACAAGAATTCAAGCAAGTACACTCAAGCATTCTTCATCATTTTTTGCAAACAACCTTCCAAAATTATTTCAAGCCTACACAAGTCATTGCACCAATCCCTAGCTAGCTAAAGCACATTCAATTTCACATTCTAGTTTCATTGATCATACACAAATTACACCAAACAATTCAATGGGAGAACTAAATTATCTTGATCCCTCTTAAGAGTATTGGTATGTAGGTAGTGTGACCACACATAGGGTGTGAAGTGCATCTAGTGTATCCTTTACACATTAACCCCTTCTCTTTCTTTCCTAATATTTCATTCAAGATCAAAAACTAGGATCTTATAAGGGTTTTGAAGATTAAAATAGGCATAAAATGAGATCCATAAGGTCCCAGACCCTACACTTTTAGTGATAGGGTAACATAGGTATTCTGAATAGAATCCAAAAATATTTTAGCCTTAGGATAATAGCATTGGAATATGACTACATCACCAGAAAGTAGGGAAATTTATTTTTGACACCCCTATACAATCAAGAAATGAAGTATAGAGGTTTGTTTCTATCTATCTCTCAGTCCTTCTCCTCTAGTATTAGACCTTGTCTTAATCTACATCAGCTAGAATAAGCTAAATTATAATCTCTCTCACTTCTTACTATATTTAGAAAAGGCAAAAATATAATCTATTTACACAAATCAGTAGCTTAATTATTGAATATTTATTTAATGACTTACCTTACTCATCCCCTTTATTATTTAGGAATATAACTCCAATATTCTAAAAATAATAAAACACCAATCAATAGCCTTACAAGTATTGCAAACATATTGAGGCTCAGTTTCATAATTATAACTATTGTCTAGGTTTTGTATTTGTTGTGAAAAAAAAACAAAGCTATAGTTTCATATCCACCTCCATCCAATTATATCAACCCTAGTGATATTACTTCTACTTTAACTGATCCATTTCTTATATCTCTTATGAAGTATGTTGTTATTAAAGATGTGGGCATTTCCATGTATAGTCCTAAAGATGTTTTTCATGTTACAAAGTTGCCTAAAACTCCAAAAAAAATTGGTAAAACTTAACCTTTAAATAATCCTAACACACCCATAATGGTTTGGTAACAGAATAAGAAACAACAAAAACCACCTATGGTTTTTTTACCTACTATTATGCCAAATAAATATTGAGAGGATTTTATTAAAGGAGACTAGTTATATTATGAAGGAATTATTGATTCATTTCATAATCCTAAGTATCCAATTCTTAATTGGATCATGGATCATCTTTATTATATAGGGAAAAACCTTGGTGCATGAGTGCAGGAAATATTGGAACCCTTATCAGATAGAGTACCTAATTTGAATCATGGTCTCAGATTTATACCACTTGGGGATGACCTCATAACTTTCAATAGTGATTATTCCTAATTGACTAGTGATGAGACTCCTAGTAATGACACAATGTCCCATTATATCCTTGTTGATGAGCTTGATAACATAGACCTATTTAATTTTAATGCCATTCTAACTTTAACTATTGGAGATTCTCATCCTAAAGTAATAACATATCCCATCATTGGAGCTTCCCATCCTGAAGCAAAACACCATATTTTTACTATTGAAGCTTCCCAATATAAAGTAAAACCTCATTAC
Organism: Torreya grandis; assembly: GCA_037957365.1. Taxonomy (NCBI): domain Eukaryota; kingdom Viridiplantae; phylum Streptophyta; class Pinopsida; order Cupressales; family Taxaceae; genus Torreya; species Torreya grandis. Next base: position 309,864 of record JARHVA010007969.1, on the reverse strand, counting down.
TTCTTATGAATTTACCATATTAAACTCATTGATTAGGACCAAAAAAGTTTAATCATATGGCTTGATGAGTTTCAAAATGAAGAATCAATTGTGGAATACATGGGCCTATGAGATGGATTTCCTATTGGTGATCACAAAAAATGCTTTGATTTTTCATTAAATCCTTTTGCCTACTTTGAAGAGTAGGCAAAATTTATTGGTCACAACAAAAGTGAAACATCGATATCTTTAGGTGAAAACCTCTTTGAGGTGCTCATTGATCAGGGAAAAAGTAAAGAAAAAGACAAGCGTTTGAGTGAAAAATTGTTTTAGGGGATCTCAAGAAGGAAAGTTTGTTCATCCCCTCAAGACATAGAAGGTCCATCTAGCCCAAGTTCTATAGCTAGTACAACCATATCTTCATAACAATATCAATTTTTTTAGCATCTTGATCTTGATTTTTTAGAGGTTTTTACTACTTGGCCTTTACCTAAGATGGTAGATTCTGATTCGTAACATAATCCAAAACTTTAGGAAGAATAAAAAGAAGATGTAGTAGAGGAAGATCATCACAATCATACCTTAACTAAAATTTTATAATATGGATCCACACTCCTCATGTAAAACATAATAGAATAAACATGGGAACTTATGAGGATCCCAAAATTATTTATCTTGGAGATTCCTTTACTGAAGTGGAATGTGAACATATTATATCCATCTTAAGGGATTATATTGACATCTTTTCATGGTCATACTTTTACATACTAGGCTTAGACCCATATTTTTTATGCATCACTTTTTTTCCATCTTGATGCCAAAGCAGTCAAGAAAAAATTGGGAAAGATGCATCCATGCATTGCCCTATCAGTTAAAGAAAATTTAGAAAAGTTTCTAGGAGCAAGTTTCATTAGACCACTAGATTACTTGGAATGGATTTCCAACATAGTCCCAATGATTAAAAAGGCCCAAGTATCTATATTTTTACTAATTTCATAGTATCCATTACTATTATCTTGGCTTTCCTTACTCGTATTTTCTTTAATTATTTATTTTTATGTGTACCTTAGATCATGTAGTAGATCAATTCAATAAAATATCTACCCCATAACTTCCATTTCACTCACCCACAAGTGAAGGATGATATATGTTAAATGTGTGGAAAAAAATTAAGTCATGGTAGAGAAGTTTTGATGATAATGTATCAATTATGATGGGACAAGTTACTAAAAAGGGAAAATAATTTCCATGACATAAGCCTATAAAAATTAAATAACACTCATAAATGTATGATGACATAGTCATAAATATCCAAATGAAATAAAATATGATTTTTTTGAAAGAAGACATTATTACTGTGACCAATTTGGTTACCAATTATGTGGATCTCTATGATCACCTCAAGTGCATTCTAGTAGAAATAGGGTATGCAGGAAGATGATAGAGTAATGATGATATGATAAGTGTATGTAAACATGATGGTGTTATTTTTAGACTGGTCTTATGTTTGTAAATACTTTAGGCATGTTGATCAAAGTTTTAATGAGATGATCTCCATGGATTTTGATTACTAGTAGGAGTGTTTATTACGTAGATAGGAAAGTTATTATAGGAAGAGGATGTAAATTAATTATTGAAATTATGAGAGGTTCATTGTAGTAGTTGAAATAAACTAAGGTAAAAAATAGTACATATAACTATATATCTCAATTGGCATCAAATATTTGATGCTTCTTATGGTAATCCCATCATCATATAACAAATTTATCCATCTCTATATCAAAGGTGTCCAACTATGATTGATCCTAGAGAAACTACATTATATCCTTGTCATTAGTGTCCATAATTTAGAATATTATATTATTTGTATCTTGTATTATTTCCATCATGTATCATATATTAGTCTTCTATGGGAATTTCCAAATTTTTGCATCAGTTCTTATATCTATGTAGCTTCTACTACTCATTATGTATAATTCACTACTTGGACAATAACAACTACTTCCATCCTAAAACAACTAAATTTGTAGCATGTAGAAAGCAAGATGTAATTTATATTTTTATAGGGGGAGATATAATAGCTAATAAGGCTTATTAAGAGATGGTGAGCAAAGGGGAGATTGTAAAGTACATTTTTATTAGTTTTTTTCTCTTTTTTTTAATCCTAACTAATAAATAGAGAAGTTGGTTAGGCATAATGTTTATTTAGTCTATAGCTAGCCAAAAAAATGTGTGACTATACTAGACTATGATATAATCCTTATCCTTGTATATGGAGAGGAAGGGTAGGCTTCAATATCCTTCTGATGCTTGAACAAGTTCCCTTGTGGACTGAGTGTAAGGAAGGGCATGCTCACCTAAAAGCTAACATGTGGATTTTTTTTGGAAATGGATTTTTATATAATTTCAAATGATGACCATTGACTAACAATAAAAATCATAAAGTGTTAATTGTTTTTAACTTGATAGCTCCATTTTTAAACATTTCCTTTATATCATAAGGACCAAGCCATATAGTTCTCATCTTTCCTTTGTGGTATTTATACATGAAATCAAAAAGTAAGGATAAATCTCATGGCTATAATTATCTCATCTTAATATAGTTATCATGCCATCTGATCTACTACTATTTTTCCACTTTTTTTTATGTAATTCTTCTCTTTGGATTTCATTCAAGGCATTCAACTACATGATTATGTCCTTTTATGCTTGTGACAAGTAGAATTTAACCACCAATTAAATTGACATAGACCAATCTCTATATGTATAACCTTATCAATTAATAAGTAATCCACTTGGTTTATGAAATCTAATTAATTCACTAATTATCAACCCAAGGTGTGTTAATCTTAAAAATATGTTGGCACTATATGTGCAACACTCATTCATTCATTGAGATTTATCGATTATTGATAGGTAACACACATTTTCATAAAGTAAATTGCATAAATTAAAATTACATGAAAGTAAATAATAATTTTTAAGAATTAAATGAATGAAATAAATTTATTAATTATGTGGAAGATTCCTTTAAGAAATTCAATAACATTGACACCAATGTCTATTATGTAAAAATCAACTCATGAATTGTAATTCACACATGGAGAATTTAGAATTAAATAAATGAATGACTTCACACAAACCAATAAATTATCTAAAGGGTTAGGATATTCACTACAAGTCCTTACAATGGGGCCCTACTCAATTAGATTTGATTTATAATCCTTCCCTTGGGTATTAAACACTTTTAATTTAAATCACTTGATTACATTAAGAATCATGTAGCAATTAAATATTAATACAAAAAATATTATATAAGATAACTTGATATACATTAGATGTTTTTAATTACCTAATTTATTTTTACCATTGTCCTATACCCTAATATCTTACATATAGAGGAAAACATCTTATTGTTCTAACCAAAAGATACCTAATCTAGGAATACAAATATAATTTAGGAAAGCACTTAGTACATCTTAACTATGAGAATGTTACCAACAATTACATTGAGAAGAAAATAGAATGAAATATGTTCTATTACATGGTTGAGATGACAAAGAGATACGTTCTAATAATGAGGAAACATTATCAACACCTTTAGCCACACATTTTTCATGGTCATAACTTGTGAGATCTAGTCCTTAACTCTCTCAACCACTTAGAAATAGCCAAAGATGTCACTATAACTATTACAAGCTAGAATAAATATCTAATAATTGTTATGGGATAGTCAGTGCAACTTAAAGGTTGATATACGTTAGTCACTACAAGTTTTATTACTCTATTTTGTTGATGATCAACATTCCCCTATTCTTAGAATAAGAACCCTCCCTTCTTAAATTTTCAAAAGTGCCCAAGATGCTAAGCATATTAAATCATTTAACTACATGGAAAATTTATTGAATTTACCAAGACTTGTATTTATATAATTTTAGTTTAATCATTCATTTTCAATAAGGATTTATACTTAGAATTATTCAAATTATTACAAGTCTTCATCAATTTTTATTTAGCAATGGATTATTGACCATGGATGATTTAATGATATGCAAATAGGATTTTATTAAGGAAATCTGACCTAACTCTCTAATATACATAAACATAACAATCTTCACTAGATTTTATTAAATTAACATTATGTTTTGTTGAAGGAATTTGCTTAAAAAGTTGTCTTAAAACTTGTTTAAGTTTGCCTAAGATGGGCAATGACATCTTCAAGAACTAACTTAGTTTCTCACTTGACCTCATAGGATGCCAAATTAAATTTATGGTTTATGATGCCTCACAGGACATCAAAGTTTAAAATAATACCTAAAAAGAAACATGTCCACCTTATCATGCCTCGTACCACCTCAAGGATTCATTGCATCTTGCATGAGACACCTAGAGTAAATATACCAAGTATATGAGCTATGTGGGATCATCTAGAGGGCTCATGATAATCTAACCATTGGTATTCAAATCATGGGGTTATGTGTCAAGATCTTATCCCACATGAGTGATCCCATTTAATTAAAGCTACCACACATATCACCATAATGCAAAATCCCATAAGATGCCATCGCATGTTTCAATGGAAACTAGCTATACCCAAGTGGCCTTCTAAGATGATTGCTTGCCCCCTTGGGATCATTTGAGGTCACCATGTGTTTGTACCATGTTGCATCCATCCAAATCTCATGAGCGCTCATGAGGTAGACACATTATTTCACCCAAGCCATCCAATAAAGGTTTGATGATATACAACTATTTGAGGTGCCTTTCAAGAATAACACTTAGTAAAAGAATAAATAATAGCCTATAATAATGATGCATGTCCCCCTTGGGCCTTCATAATGATTCGATATGTCATTACCATAGTGTTTTTATTTTAGATCCATAAGATTGTCTCCAAGAGGGATGTGTGTCTTCACTTGAGCCATCCAATTAGTGCCAATTTGTTGATAGTTTTCCAAAATCCTTCTAAGAGATTTATGTGGTAAGGGAAGCTATAATTTCCTATTAAAATGATGCATGGCATTCCCATGACTAATTAGAGTTTAATAGTAAAACCTAATCTCTCATTATGAATTAAAATATGCCATGTGGTGGGATACAAATGATTCATCATGAAAAGTTACATTTTGAGAGCCTGTGAGGTAATCAAAAGGTGCCACATGTCTAGATTTTGAACCAAATATGTAGATTAGTCATATTCAGGTTATGCAAGTACTTAGTTGGATCCAAGGTAGAAAAAACATGGTGAAAGGTGGTAATATTTAACTTTAAATATAAAATTTATGGAAAATCAAAGTTAAATTTAATTATGGTGCAATTAATTTATAAAAGCAATAGTCTAAAGTTGTCTAAAATATATGCAAGTTTGATAAGATTATCATTAATACAACATGAACCAAGATCACCATAAACATGTATTAATCAGAGTGGTCATTCAAAAAGTTACATAATTAAAGATATTGTTATTTCCATTTCAAAGTTATACACATTTTATTTCTTTATTATCTACACTCTCATAAGTCGACAAAGCTCAAGCCATTAGCAAATTGAACTCCTAATCATCATTATTAGAGATTTAAAATTATAACAGGATACAAAGAGACATTGATTTCTACATAAATTATTGTAAAATATGGCACAAGAAGGCCCTTATACTCTAGGTAGGATCACTTCCTTTGGGAATGATGAATTTATCTTTTAGAATGGTACTTTAGTCATCTTAAAAGATACTAAATTTATTTTTGAAGCCATAACATCTAGTTACTTGCATTAAAATAGCATATATTTTAATGTAGAAGTATCTAAGGATATTGATGATAATGAAACCATACCTCATGGGATCCAACTAGATTCTAATATCCTTTCCATTAATGTAGTAAATTTCCACGAGGCTATAATTAAGCTAGAGGTCATGCCATGCACTGACCTAGTTTACAGTATTTTTTGGAGGTCAAAGTATGAAGATTCATTGATTAAATCAATATCCCAAGGGATATTTATTGATTTCATATCAAGATAAAGATTTTAAAAATACTATGACCTTCCTTCACCATATATATAATATAACTAGGTCATCATTGGCAACAAGTATGAAGTGCACTCCCCATAGAAGGTCTTGGCTTCATGGGTGACTGACCCAACAAAAACTATTTTCATGGATGATCAAGGAAATTTTCCCATCCAACAATTAAGACAAGGATTTATAATTAGCCTATCCATTTTGAATATAATATTTAGTAGTACACATATTGGTTATGTGGATGTAAGAACTATTCCATTCTTACAAATAATCTTAGAAGACCAGTAGATTCCCCCACTTGGGGAAATTATCAAAAATTACTTAGTGTATGCAATACATGACACTTTAAATAATGGTGGCCCCTTTTTATAATGAGATACTTATTAGATGCAATCTTTGTAATTTCTCAACTGGGTCTAAGTTCATGGTCTCTTGAGTATATAGAAGTTGTTCCTCAACTCTTTTCTACAATGCATATTCATAGATTCAAACACAATATGAGAGTGAATGCAAAAGAGTTATACCAAGTGGTCTACTAATCAATCAATGGTTTAAAGATGTAGATGGTTTCCCCTAAAATCAAGAAAACCTTGAAATACATGGGTAACTACTAGTTATACCTAGACTACATGGTTATCAAAATGGATAGAGTGATGGTGGCCCCTCTTAGACTACCAAGGTTTGTGCTAATGAAGCTAGCTAAAGAATAAATGGCATATCAACTTATGCATGAATTTGATGTAATATTCAAGGAAAATAATAAAATTCCCCCCATAAGGTTCCTTACAAATTGGGAAGGACCAATATTACCAAGTGTTATGATTTTGTTGTAGATTTTAGGCATAGGGATTTGTACCTATTGCCTAAAGATGACTTTAGACCATGGGATTCCAATAAGTTCATTGAAAATCATCTATTCAGATTCAAGAAATATGTAGTAATGGAATACAAGCATATATAATAAGTCCACAAGTGGATATATATAGATGCTCTAAATGATGAGGTGGTACTATAGAATGTAACAGTGAAGAACATTGAACTAGAGATTAGATTGGATAGGGAGAAGAAAAGGTAGGATATTTATAAGTCTTCACCACCACCAGCACATGGGAACATGTTTGATGTTGAATATGAGGAAGGGAAAGATGAATACAATATTTTTATTATTAGGAATAGGTTAAATAGACTTCCAAAACTTGCCAGTTCAAGCATCTAGGACTTATGTCCATACTTTGAGCAATGAGGATCTAATATTCATCTTGACCCATCCCAAGGGCCATAATAATCTTTGCATCTATGATGGAAGCCATTCTAATAATCATAGATAAACTTGATCCTACTACTATTGACCTTGAGGAATTCGAACAATACATTGAACTCTTCATGGAATAAGTAGAGGCACTAGCTAGTAGAAATGTTGAGAGAGTCTACAAGAGGAAAAGGGAGCTAAAGACCACTTTAAGAGGAACAATAACGCCTCCACTAGATTCTCAAGTTATAATAGATCCTACAACATAAGCAACTCTTATAGGCACCCATGTTATGCAAGAATAAGTAATTGATCTCTCTCCAGGATTTGATCCATCTACTACTATTATTGCCACTAGCACACTATAGACTACCCATGGACCATAAGCTCCTAATGTAAGTACCTCACCATTAAATTATTTTCCAATTTCAGGTACACCTTAAACTACTTTTTCTTCTATATTTACTTATCCAACCATTGTTCCCCCATCAATGAACATAATACAAACTAACATATTATTTGAGACTTCTCCTATTATTTCTTCTACAAGTATCCCATATGTTGTTATTCTCATGAGTCACTTTAGTTTAGCTCATTATATGAATATTCATGGTTTAGTTGTGATTGGGAAATAATTGGCAAAGTTTAGATTAATTTCATGAATATTAGAAAGAAATAAAGTGTCACTATGTATAATCTATTGTCCCTATAGTAGAGTCTGCTAATAGACTTACAAGTGTTGGCCATATCTTTATTATTTTTCTATTTTTTAGTAGTAATTGTGTAAACAACTCAATCCTTGAGTCTTTCAGGACTTAAAATTGAGTTTATTACTTTCCTCCCATTCCCTAGTGACATAAGGAACACATTAAGTGCATCAATAGGAATGGAAAGAGTTGGTGCTAGAAGGAGAGCTTGAAACTCTCAAAGTAAACAAATATTGTTAAATAACACTAAAGATATACATTCTTTATATGAATATTTTTATTATTTAAATATTCCATCAAAGTTAGTGTTCATTCATATAAATTTGGTAAATAATCTAGATATTTGTGAGAATTTATGCAAAACCTTAAATATTGGTGAAATACCCAATTCCTTAGGCATATTCAAGGTTATTTTGATCATCTTTATAAAGGTTGACAAATATTTGGTAAATAATCTAGATATTTGTGAGAATTTATGCAAATGCCAATTACCAAGATCTTTCTTGTACTAAATCTAGAAATTTAAGATTGTAATTACTCTAATTCATTTGGTATTAAGTAAACCTTTGCATAGATTTGTGCTAAAATATATTTTGAAATGCTTAAATGCTCTTAGATTGTTAAATTGGGCATATAAATGCTTTGGAATGCTGGTGTAACATTGATCTTTGTAGGATAACATGAAAAAGTAATAGTATTTGTGCAAGTCTTGAAAACTTTAAGGTTTTAAAGCTTGGATCCTCAAAGATCAAGGAAAATTTATTTAATCCGGTCTGTTAAGGCTTTTCTATAAGAATTCAATTGATATTTGTAATATTTGACACATGTGAATCTACCTTTGATTTTTTTATGCTCTCTAGTTATTAATACACATTCTACATCCCAGAGTTGCCTAGGATTAGAACCAAATCTTGATCTAAAACCATGGTCCCTTTAACATCCTATAAATTCATAAGAAGGTCAGAGAAAACAAAGGTAAATGTAGGAATTCTAGGACCCATTAAAATTCCCCATCTATCTAAAATTTTCCACCCCTCTTGCCAATCATGGCATGGTTAACTAGCTCATCCATCAATGTCCTTGCAACTATGCATGATCTACTAAAGAACCCATAAAAATATTTCCCTCTCTTCACTCCCACTGGTAAAGTAACTACTGAAGAGCATATAAAGTCATTTAAATAATCTTTAGAGGTTTCTTAATGTAATTCATGAGGATGTGGCTTTCCACTTTTTTACCTTTATATTATGAGATGCAGCTTATGATTGGTTCCTTAACTTGCTGGAAGATTCCATCATAAGATAGGATCAATTCAATGATACTTTTATTGCCCAATTTAGTAGGGTAGTAAGCCTAGGAGTTGTGCATCAATAGTTTACCACCCTTAGAAAGGACATAAAAGAACTAATTAGAATATTCAATGCAAAGTTCCAAAAAATGTATACCTTGATATCCCCACCCTATAGGTTGGTAGACAATTTATCTTTAGAAATATATAAAAATTCCTTATACTTGATGATAGTTGTCTACTTGATGATAGTTGTCTTCTTGAAAAGATCCTTGAATATTAACACGTTGCCTTTGGCATATGCTAAATCCATTCATATTAATGATCTAATACACCTATAGGGGCATCCCACCTTTGTTATACCATATAATGACCTAAGGCTACTTGATCTAAATGTCTTACCCAACATGAATTAGAATCTACCTATATTAAACTAAGTGTCAATAATTAACCAATTATAATTAAGCCATGCCACACCCAACTAGTAGCTAGGATTCTTTTACCAAGTGAATGCTAGATCACATCCCTAGAATAATATCAGTCAAGCATTGGTTCCCATAAATAATACCAATATTCAAACTATGACCCAAAACCATAACTCAAAGCCTTCAAATGGATAATTAGATTCGATACAAAGAACCATTCATATACTCACTAATGATTTATTGGATCTTAAGAAACAAATGGGAAATATCAGTGAGAGTTCTAATAGAAATTACAAATTCTAAAGATATAACAGACCATTCAATGGGTCTAACAATAATAGTGAGTCCCACTTGAGAAAATTTTCTAAGATCAACATTTACGAGTTAGCCTTATCTAACTGGTGTCAAGTGCACAATATCACCAGACATGGAGAACTCGATTGTGTTGAATTATATCATGTATTTGAAGCCATTCAAACCAAAATGGAGTATTTTAAGATGATTCCCACTAATCAAAGTAATGTTAAAGTCTTTTACAATACTAATGATGCTTCTAGATATTTATAATTATTCCTCATGGTTGAGACCTATGATTTTCCAAGTCAAGATGGAAATGAGCTTGAAGATAATATTGAGGAAGTGCATGCTTTCCAATAATACTAGAGGAACAAATATTATTTGATAAGTAAAGGTAAAAATATAAATTTAACAACTTCCACCCCATCTAATAAAATAGATACACCTCCTGTTGGTAGGACAAACAATAATCCTCCACCCCTAAAGGAAAGGAAAGTTAGCCAACAATAGAAGCTCCCTAGACAACATAAAAATGTGGATATAACATAATTGAATATATGAAAAATATCAAGGAAAACATAATGTTGCATGAACTCAATCAAATAACTAAACAACATGATTTTTTATTGAAAGCACTAAATTAAAATCCTAGCTCCAAGAAAGCTAAACCATCTCATGTAAATGTGGTAATGTATAAAAATAAGCATGAAGTTATAGTATATATTTTGAATGTAAGGATTTTTGGTAAAAATATTCATAACTAATTACTATATTTTGGTGATTCAACTAAAAATATGCCTTTAAGAATCATTGAAAAATTAAGATTAAACCTAGTTAAATTAGATAATGTAGTGGTGCAATTAGACAAATCAAGAATGAAAGTGGTGGGAAAATTGTTAAATATCCACATGAAACTTGTTTATGAACCTTAAATCTAGTATTTCATCAAAATTCAAGTCATTAACATACCTAAGGCTTATATATTGTTATTGAGTTGCAATTGGACTAAATCCTTAAATGGATATATGTCCATTGATTGTTCCCACATGTGATTACCTTGGTGTGGGATTTGTAATCAAATAAAGATTGATTGGGAACCAAAAATAAAATACATAATCATTGACTATAATGCCAAGAATGAAAAGGTAAATTACCAATCCTCTAACTTAGGTGTTTACACCTTAGAAAACACTAATGTTATTAAAGATGACAAGGTGAAATAAGAAAGTAAAGTTTTATAGACATAACACTTTGATGGTGTGTGAGTTAAAAAAGGTTATAGCATTATAATTGTTTGGAAAAATCCCAAAATAAAATAATATGTAGCCTCTTATATATTATAATTCACTTGTACTAATAATTTAGTAGAATATGAAGCTCTTATTTTAGGACTTAATTTGTAATCAAACGTAAGGTAAAAGAACTGTTAGTATATGGTAATTTAAAATTAGTCATTAATCAGGTCAAGAGTAGATATAAATGTAATATTTCTTATTTAATAAAGTATAAATCTATATCTTGGGATTTGATTGAATATTTTGACTCATTTAATATTTTTCCCCTACCCAAGGAGTAGAACCAATTAATGAATACTCTAGCTTCAACAACATCAAAGTTGGTGCCTCCAAAACCTTTGAACTTGCAAGAGTTTACTATGGAAATTATCTCATGCCCCTCTATTCTAGATAATATCAATCACTTCCAAGTTTTTTATAATGATAAGAAGATAATTGAATTGATGTGTAATTTTGGTGTATTTGAATCCCACATTATTAATGAATAAGATGAAAGTTTTATAAAAAATTCAAAGGATAATGAAGATGGAGTAATCCAACTCAAGTAAAACCAAATCCCAAGGGGCATGATCCCCTTAGAAAGGATGTTTGACTTAGATAAACAAAGAATTGAAGCTAAATAACCCAGGGTGAGTAGAAAATATTATAATCAAGTTAACTTGGGAAATCCCAAAAATGAGAAAAGTGTCAACATTGGTTTGGTTTGCACTAATTAAGATTTGAAGGAAGCCACTTCCATTTTAACCATGTTCAAGAATTTCATTACCTCATCATATGATGATCTTAAGATATTTTATATTAGTGTGCTTACTCACACTATCCCTTTGAAAAAGTCCTACAAACCCTTTAGGAAAAGATAGAGTCCAATGAATCTAGTGTTAGAACCATTGGTTTATAAGGAAGTGAAGAAATTTCTAGATGCAAGGATAATCTTTCCCATATGACACTCAACATGGGTTGAAAATATTATGCCAGTTAAAAATAAAAAGTGGATAAATTAGACTCTATGTTAATTTTATAAACTTAAACAGATCCTTAGAGAAGGAGAATTATTCCTTAACATCCTTAGATGATGTCATTAAATTGGTGAGTGGGTATGAAATTATGTCATTCCTTGATGTATTTTCAAGCTACAACTAAGTCCTAGTGAATGAGAATGATATAATGAAAACTACCTTCACCACCAAGTGTGGAATATTTGAATACAAATGAATGCCATTTAGATTGATCAATGTAAGAAAAAATCTCTGATGAGCAATGGACCATGGATTCTAAGGATTAATATGTAAGTGCATCATTATTTACATGGATTATATAACATTTTTTTCTAAAAATAGAGGCAATCACATGATGCATTTGGAATAAGTGCAGGAGGTATGGCATTTCTTTAAACCCTAAGAAAAGTATCTTTTATATAACTTAAGGAAAAATTATAGGACATGTAATCATCTAGGAAGGTATGACTATTGATATTGATAGGATAAACACAATTTCAAATTTATAAATTCCTAACAACAAAAAAGAGTTAAAATATTTCTTTAGCAAGATTAATTTTGTAAGAAAAATTACCTCTAGCTTGATAGAGATTGTAAGACCACTCAATACAATGTTGAATACATATTTGAAGATAGAATGGATTGATAAATCAAATAAATCATTTCAATACATTAAAGATGTTATTGTTCAATCTCCTATTCTAATAAGTACTAATTTTATTAAAGACTTTTATCTATACTCTTTTGCTTCTAATCACACTTTTATCATTGTATTGACATAGAAAGAGGATGACAAAGATCACCCTATAGCATTCATGAGAACCAACTTGAAGAATTAAAAACTTGGCTATCCTATTATAGATAAGCAAGCTTACACTATAGTGAAGGCTGCCAAGAATTTTAGACACTAAATCTTGAGGAACAAGACCTATGTCATAGTGATTGATCCAGATGTCAAGTTAATTCTAGGATAAAATGAAATTAGGTAATGAAGAGGAAAGTGGATGACCAAAATCCAAGAATATGATATAGAAATAAAATTTACTAAGTTATTTAGAGGCCAAGTTCTAATTCAACTTATTGCAAAAATTGATCCACATATTGACATTTTGTAGGTTAAAGTAGATCAAGTGTCTAGTGGTGATTGGTACAAGGATATTTTTCACTATTTGTTGCATAAAGTGTGTCCTTAACACCTTAAAATGGAACTAAAAATGTCCATAAAGTTGAGATCATCTCATTTTATGGTTAAAATGGGAGTCCCTTATAGGAAAAATTATGAGGGGATCTATCTAACATGTGTTTTTAGGGCTAAAGCCATGAAAATCATAAACAATCTACATGACAAACTAGGAAGTAGTCACTTTTTAGGGTGTACCAAAGAATATAATATATTATTATTAGGATATTATTGGACAACCATATTCAAAGACACCCACACTCATGTGTGAGCATGCCATCAATGTCAAGTGTTTGATCAATGAGAAATAAAGGCAGCCATGGCTTTGCAATAAGTGATTGAAACAGAGCCATTTACACAATGGGGCCTTTAATTCATAGGAGTTATCAATCCTAACTCCTCATTATGGCATAAATTTTTACTCACTACCATGGATTATTACACTAGGTAGACTAATGCAATGACCACCAATAATGTTAGAGTAATTGATGTCATCAAATTTATAAAATAAAATATCATCAATCAGTTTGGGATGCCCCTATATTTTTATGAGATAATGGCCCAAAATTTATGTCAAAATAATTCATTGAGTGGGCATATGATAATCAAATAATCATCAAGTTTGTTTCAAACTATTACACTGAGGGTAATGGAGTTACAGAATCAACCAACAAAAACTTGATGAGTGCCATCAAGAAATCTGTAGAGATGAAACCCAGAGAATGTCAGTCCCTACTAAAGTATGCTTTATGGGTAAATAGAATAAGATACGAACTCAAGGAATAAAAATTTATATTGGTATATGGGTATCAATCTATTTTTCCTATCATACGGAATTTTCCTACCTATGAGTTTATGGATGAATATACAAAAGATGATGAAAGAGTACAGTCCTAAATACTAAACATCATCCAAATGAAAGATGCTAGAGATGAAGCATTAAATAATTTAATCAAGCATTAGGCTGTTGTAAATATATAGTTTAATAAATGATCTAAAGTTAAAGCATTTCACATTTTAGACTTGGTCCAACTGTGGGAAAAATCCCATGGGAAGAAGGGACAATATGAGAAGTTCACTCCTCTCTAGATTAGACCATATCTAGTGGCAAAAATACTAGGCAAAAATGCATTCAAGATCAAATACCTACAAGGAAATTAATTAACCTTTCTAGTCAATGGGTAATAAATGAAAAATTATTTCTCTACCTCTCTATCACAAACTCCATAAGGGAAGTAATCTTGTTTAGAGTTAGAGTAGGTATGACTAGAGTAGTTTTGTTTCTCGCTTTTCTTTCCTATTTTGTTCTTTCTCCATTTACACTTATTCATTTTATATTGTGTGTTGTAGCTTAGTAATAAGTCATTTGGAAAAGAATTAAATATATCAATGTGTGTTAGTCTGGTCATGAAAATTGGAAGAAGGGATTGCTGGTTTTAAACATTGGTCATCCAAAGTCTGGAAACCTCTAGTAGTGTTTCAATTTAGAAAAGTTGGACAGGGTTAATTAGAATTTATTTTTCTCATGAAAATCCTAAGTCATTTTAAGACTATAATATATTTTATATGAATGAAAATTTTATTAAATAAAATTTTAAATCTGTGTGGACCATCATATTGTCACTTAAATTCACTGAGTAAATTTCCATCGAAGAGCTTGATATATAAAAATGAATATGTCTTGACAAAACCTTATACCTATCTAATTTTGGTTCCCAACCATTCTATTTTATGAATGTAGGTATAATTAAAAAAATGATACACCATGAAGTTAAATCATAAACCACTTTCAGATTCTATGAATGGTGATTTAAGCAGTCTCTACTAGGGCTATGGACACCTAGCTAGTAGTATAGCAAGGCCTAGAGTGGAGACAAAGGTATATCTATCAGGGCTATGGATGGACTAGAATAAAAGCAATGCCAAAGCCATCCTCAATTAAGTAAAGTATAATTATATAAAATCTAAAGAGTTCTTAAGTCATTTCATGTTTGATGTCTTAAAAATTGAAAGTGATCATTTTTGAATCTAGTGGTAATGGTTAAGGAACCTCAAAGCACACACATAGTATGATTGTCTACAATGTTTAAAAATTATTTTAAGCCTATGGGATTTCATTATTTATGAAAAAAAATTGTACTAACTAAATATCATAATGATATAACTAGTTTTTTTATTTATCTTTGAATAGAATATCTGGATTCTAAAATTTTGCAATGTTTCCCCACAGAGATCACCATTTTCATGATCAACATTCCTCTATTCTCAAAATTGGGACCTTCCTTTTTTCAATTTTCAAAAGTTCCTAAGGTGCTAAGCGTATTACATGATTTTACTGCATGGAGAATTGATTTAATTTACCAGTACTTGTGTTTTTGTAATTTTTGGTTAAACATTCATTTTCCAATAAGGATTGATGCTTAGAAATATTCAAATTATTTCAAGTCTTATTCATTTTTTATTTGGAAAAGGATTATTTACCATAGATTATTTAATGATATGAAGATAGGCTTTTTCTAAGGAAGTATGATTTAGCTCTCTAATAGACATAAAAATAAAAAGCTTTGCTAGGTTTTATTAAATTAACATTATGTTATGTTCAGGGAATTTGCTTGCAATGTTTTGTTTTAAAACTTTTTTAAGTTTTCCTAAGATGGGAAATTATGTCTTCAAGAAGCTAACTTAGTTTCTCATTTTTCCTCATGGGACATAAAATTTTAGACTACAACCTTAAAGGACATATGTCCACCTCACTAGGCCTTAAAACACCTCAAAGATTCATCACATCCTACAAAAGACACCTGAAGCAAATCTACTAAGTCCATGAGTTATATGGAATCATCCAAAGGACTCATAAGAAGTTATCCATTAGAATTCAAATACTATGGATATGTGCTAGGATCTTATCCCCTATGAGTGAACCTTTCTAATCTAAGCTAGTATGCATCCCTCATATATCCCACCACAGTGTAAAATCCCACAAGATGTTTCCATGTGTCTCAATGACAACTAGCCAAACTTGAGCAACCTTCTAAGGTGATGTGTTTCCCCCTTGGGTTCATATAAGGTCATCACATATAATCACCACATTATTTCCATCCAAAGATCATGAGAGCTCATGAGGAAGACACATACTTTCACCTGAGCTTTCTGATCAAGGTTTGATGATATACAACTATCTAAAGTGCTTTACAAGAATTAAATTTGGTAGAAGAACAAAAAATAGCCCATATGAATGATATGTGTCCCCTTTAGGCCCATGAAATAATGACACATGTCTTTCCCTTATTATTTTTATTTGATATCCATGAGATCACCTCTAAGAGGGATGCATGTCTCCACCCAAGCCTTCTAGTTAGTGTTAAGTTGTCGATAGTTGTCCAAAAGCCTTGTGAGAGAGACACCTAACAAGGAAAGTTCTAATTGCCTATAAGAGTGATCCATCACATCTCTCATAGCCAGTTATAATTGAATAACAACACTTAATATTGTTATGAATTAAAATACACCATGTGGAGGGATATAGATGATTCATCATGTAAAGATGCATTTTGAGAGCCCATGAGGCAATCAAAAGGTGCCACGTGTCTAGATTTCAAGCCAACTAGGAAGCTTAGTCGTATTTAGGCCATGTGAGTACTTAGTTGGATCTAAGGTGGTAGCCACATATTGAAAGGTATAAATCTTTAGATTTAAAGCCAAAATTCATGGTAAATCAAAGATAAATTGAACTATGGTGTAATTGATTTCTAAAAGAAATAGTATGAAGTTGTTTCAAATATATGTAAGGTTGACAAGCTTGCCATTAATATGGAATGAACTAGGATCACCATCAACATGGAATTAATCATAATGGTCATTAAAAATGATACAAAATCAAGGCTATTATTATTTATATTTCAAAGTTATAAATGTTTTCTTTCTCTGTTGTCTATGCTCTCACAATTTGATGAAGGTCAAGTTGTTAACAAATTGTTCTCCCAACTACCATTATCAAATTTTGAAAAATGTATAAGGATATAAATAAACACTGATTGATACCTAAAGTATTGAAAAATATGTCACAAGTAGGTTCTTCTACTCTAGATAAGAGTAGTTCCTCTAGGAACCATGAATTTGTGTTTCAAATTGATATTTCAATCATCTTTAAAGATAATAAATTTGTTTACGAGGCCATAGCATCTAGTGACTTGCATTATAATAGCATATATTTTAATGTAGAAGAATCTAGGGTTGTTGATGATAATGAAACCATGCCTCATGAGATATAACTAGCTTCTAATATCCTTGCTATTAACATATTTGATCTCTATAAGGCCACAACTAAGCCAAAGGTCATGCCATGTACTAACCTAGTTTATAGTAGTTTTGGGAGGTCAAAGTGTGAAGATGGGTTAATTAAATTAATATTATAATGGATCCTTATTTCTTCCATAGTATGATTGATATTTCAAAACTAATATGACCTTCCATCATCATAGATAAAATATAACTAGGTCATCATTGACAATTGGTATGAATTTCACTCCCTAGAGAAGGTCTTAGCTTCATGGGTGATTGACCTAATGGGAACTATTTTCATGGATGATCAAGGAAAATTTCCCATCCATTAATTTAGATAACGAGTCATAATTAGCCTATCCCTCCTAAATAGAATATTTTTTAGTCCACAAATTTCTTATGTAGACATAAGAACTATTCCATTTTTGCAAATAATCTTTGAAGACCAATAGATTCTGTCACTTGGGGAAATTATCAGCAATACCTTAGTGTATGCAATACATGTCACTTGAAATAATGGTGACCTTTATTTATAATGAGATACTTATTATATTCAATCTGTGTAATTTCTTAATTGGGTCAAATTTCATGGTATCCTAAGTGTCTAGAAGTTGTGCCTCAATTATTTTTTGTAATGCATTTCATAGATTCAGACATAATATGAGAGTGGTTACAAAAGGGTTCTACCCAGTGGTCTATTAGTCAATTAATGAATTTGAGATGTAGAGGGTTTCCCCTAAAATCAATAAAACCTCAAAATACATGGGTATCTATTGGTTATACCCAAACTATATGGTTATTAGAATGAAACGAGTGATGGTGGGCCCTCTTAGAATACCAATGTTTGTGCTAATGAAGCTAGAGAAAGAATAAATGTCCTATCAAATTATACATAGATTTTATGGAATATTTAAGGAAAAGAATAAAATAGGCCCCCATAAGGTTCCTTACAAATTGGGGAAGACCAAGATTACCAAGTGGTATGATGTTATTATAGCCACTAGTCATAGGGATTTGTACCTATTACCTAAAGATGACTTTAGACCATGGGATCCTAATAAGGTCATTATCAAGAATCTATTAAAATTAAATAAATATGTATCAATGGAATATGAGAATAAATAAGAAGTACATGATTGGATATATAGAGATGATCTAAATGATGAGGTGGTACTCTAGAATGTAGCAATGAATAACATTGAACATGAGATGAGACTAGATAGGGAGAAGAAAAAAAGGATATTACTAATTATTGGACACCACCAACACATGGGAACATGTTTTATTCTAAATATGAGGAAGGGAAAGATGAAGAAGATGAAGATAACATTCTTCTTATTAGGAATAAGACAAATAGACCTCTACAACTTTTCACTTAAAGAATCCAAGACTTATGTTCATGATTTGAGAAAGGAGGATCTAGAATTTAGTGTGACCCATCCCAAGGGCCCATATTAATCTATGCATCTACTATCAGAACCATTTTGTAAATTATAGATCAACCTAACCCTACTGCTATTGACCTTGAGGAATTAGAATAATGCATTGATCTTTCCATGGAAGAAGTGCAGACATTGGCTGGTAGAAACATTAAGAAAGTCTAAAAGAGAAAAAGGGAGCCTAAGACCACTATGAGAGGATTAATAACCCTTTAATTAGCTTTTCAAGTGACTATAGATCCTCTAACATAAATAAATATTGAAATCACCTAGGTTGTGTAATAATAATTAATTGCTCTCTCTCTAGGAGTTGATTCATTTGCTACTATTGTTGCAACTAGCACACCATAGACTACCCTTAGAGAAAAATATCCCATTGTAAGTACCTCACAAATGAATTATTTTACAATTTAAATTACACCTTAAATGTATTTTTATTATGTATTTTATTCTCCTACCATTGTTTCCCCATCAATGATCACAACATAAACTAACACCCCATTTGGGACTGCTCCTATTGTTGCTTCCACAAGTATCTCATCCATTGTTGTTCCCCCATTGGATTTAGTAGCATTAGTAATTGAAGCTACCATTGCTCAGTCTTTAGTTGATACTAGTCTATGCCAAGTTAGTGGTCCTTTGGGATTTACCATCCCCCACTTCATTTCTCATGCCACTACTAATTTTGTATCTTCATTAGGCACTAGTTTTAGTTAGACTATTAGTTCCACTTCTTCCCAGGAAGTAAAAACTAATGCAACACTTTCTATTGGTTCTCATACATTGGTAAGGCCATAAGGCCCATTTTACAACTTTTCACTTTTCCAAATACACCTTTTTATTCATCCCCATTCAATGTTGTTACGGATGCAAAGGTGAGTGTACCTCTAAAATTATCTTCATTTATTCTAAATATAGGAAGTAAAAGAACTCCATTTAGCACACTTGGGTAGATATACCCAAAAAACTTGCCACACATTCCTACCATATCTCTAGCCTTTGCCCTAGCTACACCACTTCTAGAAAATTCAATACCTATTGTTATCCTAAATTAGGTCATGGATATTATACTAGCAGTAAGACAAGAGAGACCTCAAGTAGTCCTCTTTTCACCATAGATTTTCATGAAATTTAATGTTGATATAGGTACCATGAAAATAATGGTGAGGAGGTAGGTTGCGTAGCCCCAATATATCTCAATTGTGTCTCATGAAAGTGAAGAGTCCCTCTTTAATTTAACAAAGAAGAGGAAGGATGGTTTAGGTGAATTAGATGAGAATCAATAGGGCCCTATGTCCATGGTCCAATCTAATGTAGAATCCATAGTGGCCTTAATGAAAGGTATGTAGTAGGAGGTGAATATATTTTGGGAACAAGTATTACTTATAGTACCACATAATACTTCATTCTAAATAATAAATGCAATCATCAATGTATTCAGTTTATAAAAAGTCATGAAGAGAAGGAAAGAAGATAGGACTCTATAGTTTATTTTGGTCATTAAATATGACCAAATACTTGCACTCTATGATGCCAAGTTTGAAAACTTGGCTAGAGTTACAAGTAACAACAAGTTCCCAAACCTTAATGCATTGCCACTTGAAGACATCATCTCATCATAGACTATACTGATGAATATGGGAATATTAAAAATATAAAATCCACTTAGATATATTTTAGAATCTTCTAATAGGCCCACTTGAACTTGTATATGAATTTTGAGGCCTATATATACAGGGTTCCCCCTCATTATATTTTTTAGGAACAATTGTTAGAGAATTAATGCAAAAGAGCTAAAAATTTATGAGATTGTCTGAATGCTCTATTGTGTGTTTTGTAGTTTCTAATTATCATGACTTTAGATATTTAATGGTTTATTTTTATTTACTAATCTATAAATAATATCAATGTATGCATTTTTTGGTTTGATTTTAACACTAAGCTAACAAATCTATCGGTTTATGTGATTTATATCATATTATTTATAGTTGTATGTGCTTATGTAATTTGATGTGAATAAGTAAAGTGTGCAACATATTCTTTCATATATTTTCATCTCCTTTTATTTTTAAGTCTCAACTATGTTCATTTGTATTTGATTTGAATGCTAGTTTTACATGTTATTGTCATAAAGGATAGAAGAATTGACACCTCTGACCATCTGAAGCAAAATTTATTCTAACCTTTAGATCTACCCCATGAGTTACATTAGTTTAGCTCATTTTATAAATATTCATGGTTTTTTTATACTTGGGAAATAAGTCAAAAAAATTCAAGCAATTTCTCAAATATTAGCATGAAATAAAGTGTCACTATGTATAATTTATTGTCCTTATAGTAGGGCCTACTTACAAACTTACAAGTGGTGGCCATATCTCTTTTGATTTTCTATTTTTAGTAGTATTTATGTAAAAAACTCAAGCCCCAAGTCTTCTAGGACTTAAAATTGAGTTTATTACTTTCCTCTCATTCCCTAGTGACATAGGGAGCACATTAAGTGCATCAACACATTTGATATGAATTAGCTTTTCCTAGTTATTATAGGTTGTTACTACCTAGTTTCTATAAGATAACACTACCTAGTTGCTATGGGTTGGTACTTAATCTTGTTTGCTCGAGATATTAAACACATGAGATTATAATTAAACCAATATATCAAACATATTCCATAATTAAACTTAATCACAAAATAAAAAAATTATCCATACAAACATAAACAACATATTCATCATATTCACTAGTGTTATCTATAGGTGGAATACATAAACAATAGGTTTTATGTCTAAGAAGCTATCAATAGAAGGTTTCAAGGAAAAGTATTAGGGTCTTATATTAGACCATTTATACATATCATCATGGTCATTGGTATTTATATCCTTCTCTTTAAATTCACTCATCTTAAAAACCCTCTTTTCCATTTCACTAGAGAGTTATATTCTCTTAGAGATATTTTTTCATTCAACTATCTCATACAAAACCTTCAATTCTCCTCCAACTCACCATTTCCTATACTAAGTGTAAATTGATTTAGTTTTTGATACTTATATTCTCAATTTCCAAATCAATAATCATAATTTTCATCCATAATATAATTAACATGATATAATATACTTTCAACTTTCTCAAGAACTAAAATCTTTCTTCTTCTAGTAAGTACATAGACACTAAAAATTCTAAGGTGTAGTTGTTCAAATATCCTTTCCACCATATGTCCATTGTGCATGCCCACACATCATCAAGTTATATTAAATTATAAATACAATATTTTTAACAAATCATATCATATTCCAAGGTTCATAGTATGTGTCTTAGTCTGTGTAACTGGACATGAATAAACTTGTTCTAAATAATCCATAAATAAACTCTTGTAAATATCACTGAAACCTCCCTTTGTAACCATTATTTTGGTTTAAATTCATTAAAAATATGTGTGTTTCTTAAAAATTACAAATATTTCATCTCAAACCATGATTCAATATGGTTCTATGTGATGTGTTCTACTATACATGCCTTTGATTCCCATACCTAGTTAGATAGGGTCCAAAAATAGAACCAAAATATTGGATCAAAATAAGATATATACAATTCACTAAATTAGTTTAACTCTAGTCAAAACTTATAAATTTCATGCACTAGTATATCACTTAATTGATATTTTAGAGATCACATAAAGTACATAAAATAATACCAATAACCCTACCATTACCATATTAGAAAAATTGGAAATATGCATAACACATTAAAAATCACAAGTAGAGAAGATAACATTCAACCCCTAACTAAGATAAAATTTAACCAAAAAACACATAAGTTATGCAAGATAATTAATTTTACATCCTTATCATTCATTCTTGATCATATCATCACATAAAAAATTATACAATCGATCTACACATATATAATAAACTAGATTCTTTTGTGTAATTTAATTTACATATAAGCATAATTAATTGCTTTATAAAATATGAAAGTAAACCTAGATGTCAAAAATTGAATACCAAATAATAGATGTCCTAATGAGAGGTTGGAAATATTATTTATAGTTTACCCCATTAATCTACTAATGACATTTATATCTATAAGGATATCATATAAATACTATATAAGATTACATAGGTATAGCATTAGATTATCTTTATATTTCTTCCCAAATCATCTGTTCACATGGTCTTCATCCTACTTTTCCACCTTGTTGTCTGCACATATTCTTTGTCTACTTCTTTATAATGATATTTTATTTATATAGTCATATAATCATTCCATTCCTTTTTAAAACCTTACCATAATTGTGCATATATTAAAAAACCTTTCCCATACTAAGACAAAATTTTATAATTATCTTTAATTGGGGTAAAAACTATTTGAAGTTATATACATTTTTGTTTTAATCCACTATTTACAGATTTTTTCAAATAATCTAATATTTATATAGTGCTTGGTGGACTCATCATGAGTGATGGTAAGAGAAATACCTCAAATTTATATTGAAGCAATGTAGGTTTTTGAGGGATCACATTTTAGTGTTTGAAGCAATTGGTTAGAAATAAAGTGTTGAGGGATAAGATTCACATTATCATCCATGCATAAAGGAGAAATTATAACTTATAATGTGGTCCCAAAATAACTTTTTGTGGGTTATTTTCCATTTGAATAAGTTGAGTTTGCATTTGGAAAATTTGATTGTCATTTGTATCATTCATAATGGCATTTAGTCAAACACCTTGCTGAACACTTGGATGATATCTAATGAATATTTATATGAGTTCATGTAAGATCATTAAAATGGGTGCATTAATTGGGGTCACTACAATTTATGTAAGATTTGTTTTATTTAATGTGTAAGTTTCCTAAGAGTTTCATCCTTATTAGGGTTATAGCTAAAACAATACATACATACATACATACATACATACATACATACATATATATATATATATATATATTATATATATATACATACATATATATATATATATATATGTATGTATGTATATGTATGTATATATATATATATATATATATATATATGTATGTATGTATGTATGTATACACACACACACATATATATACATATAAATATATATATATATATATATATATATATATAGACACACACACATATGTATACATACATACATACATATACATACATACATATATATATATATATATATGTATGTATGTATGTATGTATGTATGTATGTATATATCTGTGTGTGTGTGTGTGTGTGTGTGTGTGTGTCTATATATATATATATATATATATATCTTATTTTTCATCTTCTTAAGTAATTTAAACTATATTATATTGAATTTTTGGAGTAGATTGAGTTTGAGAAAAATAACATCATGAGGCATTACTCTATATGTTTTGTTGGAAGGGATAAATGATCAACCCATGTATAATCTAAATGGGTTAATAGTAAATATGAAAACACTAAGAGGTGACATGATTTAAATTTAATGTGAAATTGAATCCTAGAAAATAACAAGAAAAAGAAATGGGAAAATGATCCAATCAATAGTGGGGTAAGATTCACATTGATTCACTTGAATGTATGTAAACCTAAAATTTTATACAACATAATGATTCAATATTAGAATATAGTTCTATATTTAACACATATATAAAATTTTGGTCTAGAAGTAGGTCAAGGATATAGACAAGGGTTATGATCATAAGAGGTTGTAAGGTATATAAAATGGGAATCTACACATACAAATAACAAGTATATATAGATCTAGGGTGTTATTGACTCATTAGATGGAAATAAATAGTTACAAACAAATAACTACCATTAGGTGGTTAACATGAGATATACAATCTAAAATTTATAGCACAAATCAAGGATGGCACTATACATAAATAAGAGTTGTAAATAAAAAAATTTAAATATAAAAATAAATTAAGAAGTATGTGTTGATATAAATAGGTAAAGGCATGAAATGAAATAATCTAATATAAAAAACACAAGTATACAAGAAAGCATATAGGATTAGGGATAAAGATACATGATTATTTTAATTTGGGATAAAGATACATGATGTCTCTCTCTCTCTCTCTCTCTCTCTCTCTCTCTCTCTCTCTCTCTCTCTCTCTCTCTCTCTCTCTCTCTCTCTCTCTCTCTCTCTCTCTCTCTCTCTCTCTCTCTCTCTCTCTCTCTCTCTCTCTCTCTCTCTCTCTCTCTCTCTCTCTCTCTCTCTATGTGTGTGTGTGTATTATCTTGACTCTATCCTAAAGTTGAAACTCTCTTCCCCCCAAAAAATTATCTCTCTCTAATTGATTTCCTAATATTTTTATAAAATGGATATGGATCTTGATTACCTAACACTAACACCATGAAAATATATTTGGGATTCCTTTACCTTGGATAAATGGTCCACACATCATCTTTACTAGTTATAGGTAGTTAATTTACATGTGCCTTAAATGTGGGTGAAGCTATCTGGTAATGTGAATTAATTGTTATGTAAACATTGAATAATTTAAATCAGTAATTTTGAAACAACCATGTGTATTAAGTGAAAAAAATTTACCATCCAAAAAGGGATCATTTAACCTTAGGGAGGTCACTAAAATTATATTTGATTACCTTCATAGACATGTCGGACTCTTGAGGGTGTTCTCATTTTTTATTTTATTTTTAATTTTATGTGTGGAACATTATTGACATAAAATTTCACATGTATATATGTATGCATAGATATGTGCATAATAACATAAAAATGTTTTTGGTTGATGCAAGGTTATTCATGATCTAGATGATCCTACATTAGGAACCTAGGATAAATGACATTTTCCATGATTTTTTTCTCATGAACCTTTAGTGAACTATCTAATGTTTTTTTGTACTTGGAAACCTCAAATGAACTAATTTAATTACATCTTTATCTACTTTGATCTTCCACTTAAACAAATAATATTTATAGTCACTACCTATAGTCTTATTATTTATTTGTGTATCTGATATGACCTCAAATTCTTCCCTTTACTTATTAGGTAATTATTGTCTCCAATCTAAAATTTAAGATTCCAAACATTTTCCTTTATTAGTCTAGTTTCCATCATAGTAAGGGTAAAAATATACTATATTTAAGATATGTCAGGTTTTTTTAAGGGCCCTTAGTAAAAGAGCCTATGTAATTTTTTAGTAAATATTAAAAATCTAGTTTTGAAATAGAGGCAAATTAAAGGGAAAGTATTTTCATCAAGAAGGTGAATCATATATGCCATATTATAGACTATAGAGTATGTAGAGTGTGCACATTCAATGGATACCATGTTGAACTTAACAAATATTTTCCCATTCAGGGATCCAAAGATTCTTAGTCTAATATGGGAAATGATATATATTCTAGTGTGGTAAAACCATTGATAAGGAATAAGAATATGTGAATATATATATCATTTATTACTGCACATTTTATAGGCCCCTTAGGCACATCCTTAGGCTTAAATCTAAATTTTAAAATTTTAAAATTTTATTTAGATTTGATTAATAAACAAATAAATTTGAATTATTCATGTTTCATGTCATTTCCTAGTGGTGTCCACCATTGACAACATTGCCCATCAACTTGTGCAACATTTACCTTCTATTCAAGGTATTTGACTTCATGTTTGTGATTACACTATTGTTATATTACATGAAACTCAATATGTTAAATTGAATATTTGATTATATGGGAATTTTAGTGTTTGATAGAAATTGAAGATTCACCTTTTCTTACAACATGCCCATCGTAGAAAAACATATTGATAACTTAGAGTATGGATGTTAAGTATATTAACTTTGATCTTCAGCTTAAATTAGGTTTAATTTTGATGAGGTATGTTAATTTATTAGTGATGGAATTTCATATTTCATGGAAACATTAAATAAGGAGTAATATACCAATTCTACCCCACATTATACAAACTAGGGGGAAGAATTTACCAATGTCAACAGCTAGCAGGGGAAGGATGCATATAACAACATTAGAGTTCCCCATTTTATTATGGGTGGAGTATTTGGTGAAACAATATCCCTAACACTTTTTTAAAATATTCATCTTGACAGTGATTTCTTTGAGGGTATTGATTCAATGCATGAAAACAATTTTTTTGTGCATAATATTATCTAGGGATATCAATTTTGGGCTCTTGAAAAAATAGTTATACATGATTCTTCTCATTCACTACCTCAACCATACAATATTGAGGAACAATCTCTTGATGAATTGACATCATTTATATTGAATAACATTGTTGTATATAATGATTTTTCTTTGTTAGATGACATTGTATAGACTGAGTTGAAAGTTTTGAAATAGTGGGAGATTTGGGGAAAGGCTTTGGTAAAATAAATTAATGAGCATTATCATAACCATTCCCAAAGATATTATTTATATTCTTTAGTTAAAAATGACCAGTCCAAAATTGACATGTTAGTGAATCAAGTTGAATCAGGGTCCATTTCTATGTTAAATCTATACAATGATAACATTTTAGATGTTATGATTAATAGATTGGAAAATTTGAATGTAGAGGCACATTATTATAACAAAAAATGGACAAGAGATCAAAATTTTTGTCACCTTGCCATTGGAAAGAGGGATAAATATTTGTTAAGTAATTATTTTTTTATCAAAATTTTATAACAATTTTATAACTTTTATCTAACCAACTTTAGTTTCAAAATTGTAGTCAAAAGATAATTACCTCAAGAATGAAGTATAATTACTAAATATTCATCTAGAAAAGGCACAAAAAATCTATAATGAAATAATCACCTTTAAATAAAAACATATGCTAGTTAACATATCAAGGAGGATAATCACAGAGCATGGAAAGGATTTAGATTATCTTCTAAAGGAGAAAATAGATGTGGATCCCTTTATCCTATTGGTAAGATATGCATTACATGAATTAAGATCAATATTTAAAATTATTAATGTTGTAGTCGAGGATATTTTTAAAGGTGTTTTACATTCAGATTCAAGGAAGGGGGAAGTTGAGGCAACAACATCTACATTTGAATAACAAACATTAACTCATGTGGAATGATATTTATTTAGTGCATTTATCTCTACTTGATGAAAATGGATCATGGAATATGGAATTGATGTTTTTATATATGTTATGTTAAAACTCAAAACTTTGAACATTTATATTCTAAATTAAACTTTGTAAATTTAAATATAAGTCTTTGTTTCTATTTTATTCTATGAATTTTATCCATGACAAATTTATTCTGTGCATTTTATATATGTTACATTGAAAATGGAAAGTTTATATTTTAAATTAATGTTTTCAGGATTAAATATAAGTATTTGTTTCTATTTATTCTATGCACTTTATCCATGATAAGTTTATTTTGTGCATTTTTATATATGTTATGTTGAAACTGGAATGTTTATATTAAAAATTAAAGTTTTCAAGATTAAATATAAGTCTCTATTTATATTTTATTATGTGAATTTTATCCATTACAAGTTTAGTCTATGCATTTTCACATATGTTATGTTAAAACTCAAAAGTTTTTATAATAAATTAAAGTTTGAAAGATTAAATATAAGTCTTTATTCTATTAATTTCAAATATTTACTACTTAAGATGTATAGTGATAATATCATAATTCATTTATATATAATATTGATAACCACATGAAATGATGAAAGAATAAATCCATGTTGTGAAATAAATATTTTTCATATATATAAACTAAATATATCATTTAACAAAGTTTGAATTTTAAACAATTACACTATAAAACAACTATTTTAAGATAATACAATAATGTAATTTATGAATTCTTGAAATTTACATAATAGTAAATTTTACATGATTTTTGATACAAATAATAATGTAAAAATCATTTGTAGAATTAAAAGCTAAAACTTACTAATATTTAGGTAGCTGAAATAGTTTTTAAGTAGCACTTTCTTCATAATTGTATTTTGTGTGTACTATATTTGATGCATATAGTGTCTCAATATTTGGATTAGTTGTGTCATTTTATTATTGGTAACTCCTCTTCTTTGACTAAGCAAATTACAAATTTTAAGTGATCTATCATAGGTAAATGCATTCACTAGATAACATAAAACATACAATCTCAAACATATGTCTAGATTTATGTCCAATCTATTATGATTTTTTGATTTAACAAAAGATAATGTACTGAAGACACTTTCATCTTTGACAAATCCTAAATTCATTTTTTTTTAGATTTCATACAATATAAAATATTCACTTATATATTCTTACAGGATGGTACTAGGATACATTTTTTTCCATAGCCTTTAATACACCATTTCTAGTTAGCTCCTTTAGACACTTTATTGTTCAATCATTATGAATCCAAAATGGGTAGAATATGTTCTCATTAAACCTTTTCACAAAATAATTATAATTTTAACTCCATTGATATCTACAAACTTCAAAAAATGTTTAATAAGAGTGCCCATGTATCTAAGAAATAAATTATTTATTTGTTATTTACCATCCTCAACTCTCCAAAATATGGGATTCATCACTACCATGGATTTAGTCAAATCATTACTTTGAAAATATTCTTCAATTTCCGTAAACCATATATCTTTTATCTTTCTCAATTTTGTCTATGTTTCCATTATCATAGTTTCATAAATAACACATGTTATAAGAGCTTCTTCAATTTTTGATCTTGCTAAATCACCTCATTTTTGGAATGTGTGTAGTGGTATTTCCTTTCCATTCAAAAAGGTACAAATATGATCATGAATATTGAATTTGAAAAAGGATTTTGTATCCTTAATATAATTTAAATTTTTCCAACTAGAAAAAACAATAAGATTAAAACTATTTTGGCCTGAGCACAAGACATCAAGAGATTAACAAACCCATTTTCTCATATGTATGAAGTATACAATATAGATCAATCTCTCATGAGCATGTTTCATCAAATAATTTATTTCATTAAACATTAGGATAATACCACATAGTGTTAAAATAATTTATAAATATGTTAAATAGTAAAATAGATCCTTTGCCTTATCAACTTCCATATGATATTTAAACATAAAACCTGCCAATGATGGATATTCTTCAAAAAAATTATAGAAGGCTCATACAAGAAAATCCATCTTATATCATCATATTTTTGAAGATTTTTACCATCAATAACCCCAATTTAAAAATTTTGAAACTCTAAAAACCTTTTAGGAATGTTTGGCATATAAGTGTGTAAATCATGAATAAGTTCCTCAACTTTTACAACATTTTCAAACATGCTTACAATTTTTTATGAAATATTCATTATGTGGGCTATGTAATGAATTAAAATATTATATGGGGAAATTATTTTATTTATTCAAACACACAAACCATTTCTATTCCCATAGAATACTATTGCACCATTATATCCAGCATACACAAGATTCATAGCTATAACATAATCATCATCACAACAATATCCTTCAAACTAGAAATAACTAACTTGTTAGGGTGTGGAGCTAAAAGCTTCACCTAAGGCAAACAGGGAGGTTTTCATAGCTTGAAAGTCACCGGTGTCGGCAGGCCACAACCGATGTCGGTCAAGGGAAACACAGAGGAAACTGACATCAGCAGGAGATCAGCCAATGTTGGTCATCTCTAGGAAGACAGGGACTGACGTCGGTCACCTATAGTGGTCAGAACTGCTATTGACGAATAGTCAATTAAGTGAACGTAGAGTTTGCATGATGAAGACTAGTTCGAGTCTTTGAGCCACCCATTTAATTTAGTGTATGCATGAGATCTATATAATAGACTCATGGGCTATATTGTTATGTGTTGAACTTGTAAAACCCAAGTGTGGAGCTTGGAGAGGTCTTCCCATGGTGGAATCAAGTAGGATTCCCCATGTATGTAAGATCAGGTTTGATATGTAGGGTATTGCAAGGTTATGCAGGAGATCTACATGTGATAAGTAAGATTAGGTTGGTCTGCAGAGGTGTGTGAATGTGAGGGTTAGAAAGGAGATCGACGGGGGAGCTAGAGCCAAGGTGACAGCGATACATCAGGAGCAAGATCATGGTAAGATCTACTTGGAGTACCGGTTCATACTTGGTTGTACTGGACGTACAATGAGGTGAACAACAACTTATGTTAGTTGTTAGTTGTGACCTATGAGAGAAGATTACTTAGGTGGGAAGATTACTTGGAGCCCTTGAGGAGGAAGCCTCATAGAGGTGGAGAAGAGTGTGATCTCTTTATTGTAATTTCCTTTGTAATGAGTTGAATACATTTGTGTGTTGCCTCTCAGTTTTTGTGTTATTTCTCATTGATAGTTATTTGTTCTTCTAGTATTTATACATGTTTAAGTTGCTTATACATTGGTAATCATGTGTGCTCTTAAATCTAACAAGTTGTGTCAGAGCTTTAGGGAACTTCGGTCCTGTCAAATGGTATCAGAGTGAGGTTGGATGTTCTCAGAGCAAGCTTGACTAACAGGGGTTCAGATCTATTAAGTTTTGTTGATTACATGTTACTCACAGGGGTTGCTATTTGAGTGGGAGTATAGCAAGGCAGAAGAATGGAAAAATTCAGACACAGGTGTAAGACCATAGGGTGTGTGGTGGGTTGTCTTCAAGTGGGAGCTTGAAGAGAAATACAAGCTAGGATACAGTTTAGACAGAGTACTAGTATGGGTACAGGTGTAGCTCTTTATCTCCAAGTGGGAGATTGTTAGGGTGTGGAGCTAAAAGCTTCACCTAAGGCAAACAAGGAGGTTTTCATAGCTTGACAGTCACCGGCGTCGACAGGCCACAACCGACATTCGTCAGGGGAAGCATAGAGGAAACTGGCATCAGCAGGAGATTAGCCGGCGTCGGTCATCTCCAGGAAGATAGGGACTGACGTCAGTCACCTATAGTAGTCAGAACTGCTATTGAAAAATAGTCAGTTAAGTGAACGCAGACTTTGCATGATGAAGACCATTTCGAGTCTTCGAGCCACCCATCTAATTTAGTGTATGCATGAGATATATATAATAGACTCATGGGCTATATTGTTATGTGTTGAACTTGTAGAACCCAAGTGTGGATCTTGGAGAGTTCTTCCCATGGTGGAATCAAGTAGGATTCCCCATGTATGTAAGATCAAGTTTGATATGTAGGGTGTTTCAAGGTCATGCAGGAGATCTACATGTGATAAGTAAGATCAGGTTGGTCTGCAGGGGTGTGTGAATGCGAGGGTCAGAAAGGAGATCAGCGGGGGAGCTAGATCCAAGGTGACAGCAATACATCAGGAGTAGGATCATGGTAAGATCCACTTGGAGTATCGGTTTATACTCGGTTGTACTAGACGTACAATGAGGTGAACAACAACTTGTGTTAGTTATTAGTTGTGACCTATGAGAGAAGATTACTCAAGTGGGAAGATTACTTGGAGCCCTTGAGGAGGAAGCCTCACAGAGGTGGAGAAGAGTGTGATCTCTTTATTGGAATTTCCTTTGTAATGAGTTGAATACATTTGTGTGTTGCCTCTCAGCTTCTGTGTTATTTCTCATTGATATTTATTTGTTCCTCTAGTATTTCTGCATGTTTAAGTTGCTTATACATTGGTAATCATGTGTGCTCTTAAATCTGACAAGTTGTATAAGAGCTTTAGGGAACTTTGGTCCTATCAAATGGTATCAGAGCAAGGTTGGATGTTCTCAGAGTGAGCTTGACTAACAGGGGTTCAGATCTGTTAAGTATTGTTGATTACAGGTTACTCACAGGGGTTGCTATTTGAGTGGGAGTATAGCAAGGTAAAATAATGGAGAAATTTAGACATAGGTGTAGAACCACAGGGTGTGTGGTGGGTTGTCTTCAAGTGGGAGCTTGAAGAGGAATACAAGCTAGGATATAGTTTAGATAGAGTACTGGTATGGGTACAGGTGTAGCTCTTTATCTCCAAGTGGGAGATTATTAGGGTGTGGAGCTAAAAGCTTCACCTAAGGCAAATAGGAGGGTTTTCACAGCTTGAAAGTCACCGGCGTTGGCAGGCCATAATCGACGTCGGTCAGGGGAAGTGCAGAGGAAACTGGCATTGATAGGAGATCAGCCAGCATCGGTCATCTCCAAGAAGACAGGGTCTGATGTTGGTCACCTATAGTATTTAGAACTACTATTGACGAACAGTCAATTAAGTGAACGCAGAGTTTGCATGATGAAGACTAGTTCAATTATTTGAGCCACCCGTCTAATTTAGTGTATGCATGAGATCTATATAATAGACTCATGGGCTGTATTGTTATGTGTTGAACTTGTAGAACCCAAGTGTGGAGCTTGGAGAGTTCTTCCCATGGTGGAATCAAGTAGGATTCCCCATGTATGTAAGATCAAGTTTGATATGCAGGGTGTTGCAGGGTCATGCAAGAGATCTACATGTGATAAGTAAGATTAGGTTGGTCTGTAGGGGTGTGTGAATGTGAGGGTCAGAAAGGAGATTGGCGGGGGAGCTAGATCTAAGGTGACAGTAATACATCAGGAGCAGGATCATGGTAAGATCTACTTGGAGTACCGGTTCGTACTCGGTTGTACTGGATGTACAATGAGGTGAACAACATCTTGTGTTAGTTGTTAGTTGTGACCTATGAGAGAAGATTACTCAGGTGGGAAGATTACTTGGAGCCCTTGAGGAGGAAGCCTCACAGAGGTGGAGAAGAGTGTGATCTCTTTATTGTAATTTCCTTTGTAATGTGTTGAATACATTTGTGTGTTGCCTCTCAATTTTTGTGTTATTTCTCATTGATAGTTATTTGTTCTTTTGGTATTTTCACATGTTTAAGTTGCTTATACATTGGTAATCATGTGTGCTCTTAAATCTGACAAGTTGTGTCAGAGCTTTAGGGAACTTCTGTCCTGTCAAATGGTATCAGAGCGAGGTTGGACGTTCTCAGAGTGAGCTTGACTAATAGAGGTTCAGATCTATTAAGTGTTGTTGATTACAAGTTACTCACAGGCATTGTTGTTTGAGTGGGAGTATAGCAAGGCAAAAGAATGGAGAAATTTAGACACAGGTGTAGCACCACAGGGTGTGTAGTGGGTTGTCTTCAAGTGTGAGATTAAAGAGGAATACAAGCCAGGATACAGTTTAGATAGAGTACTGGTATGGGTAAAGGTGTAGCTCTTTATCTCCAAGTGGGAGATTGTTAGGGTGTGGAGCTAAAAGCTTCACCAAAGGCAAACAGGGAGGTTTTTGTAGCTTGACAGTCACTGGCGTTGGCAGGCCACAACCGACGTTGGTCAGGGGAAGTGCAGAGGAAATCAGCATCGGCAGGAGATCAGCTGGCATTGGTCATCTCCAGGAAGACAGGGACCAACGTCAGTCACCTATAGCGGTCAAAATTGCTGTTGACGAGCAGTCAGTTAAGTGAATGTGGAGTTTTCATGATGAAGACCAGTTCGAGTCTTTGAGCCACTCATCTAATTTAGTGTATGTATGAGATCTATATAATAGACTCATGGGATGTATTGTTATGTGTTGAACTTGTAGAACCCAAGTGTGGAGTTTGGAGAGTTCTTCCCATGGTGGAATCAAGTAGGATTCCCCATGTATGTAAGATTAGGTTTGATATGCAGGGTGTTGAAGGGTCATGCAGGAGATCTACATGTGATAAGTAGATTAGGTTGGTCTGCAGGGGTGTGTGAATGTGAGGGTCAAAAAGGAGATCAGAGGGGGAGCTATATCCAAGGTGACAACAATACATCAGGAGCAGGATCATGGTAAGATCTACTTGGAGTACCGGTTTGTACTCAGTTGTACTGGACGTACAATGAGGTGAACAACAGCTTGTGTTAGTTGTGACCTATGAGAGAAGATTACTCAAGTGGGAAGATTACTTGGAGACCTTGAGGAGGAAGCCTCACAGAGGTGGAGAAGAGTGTGATCTCTTTATTGTAATTTCCTTTGTAATGAGTTGAATACATTTATGTGTTGCCTCTCAATTTTTGTGTTATTTCTCATTGATAGTTATTTGTTCTTCTAGTATTTCTGCATGTTTAAGTTGCTTATACATTGGTAATCATGTGTGCTCTTAAATCTGACAAGTTGTGTCAGAGGTTTAGGGAACTTCGGTCCTGTCAAATGGTATCAGAGCGAGGTTGGACGTTCTCAGAGTGAGCTTGACTAACAGGGGTTCAAATCTGTTAAGTGTTGTTGATTACAGGTTACTCATAGGGGTTGCTATTTGAGTGGGAGTATAGCAAGGCAGAAGAATGGAGAAATTCAGACATAGGTGTAGCACCACAGGGTGTGTGGTGGGTTGTCTTCAAGTGGGATCTTGAAGAGGAATACAAGCCAGGATACAGTTTAGATAGAGTACTAGTATGGGCACAGGTGTAGCTATTTATCTCTAAGTGGGAGATTGTTAGGGTGTGGAGCTAAAAGCTTCACCTAAGGCAAATAGGGAGGTTTTCACAGCTTGACAGTCATCGACGTCTGTAGGCCTCAACCGACATCGGTCAGGGGAAGCATAGAGGAAATCAACATTGGCAGGAGATCGGCTAGCATCGGTCATCTCTAGGAAGATAGGGACCGACGTTAGTCACCTGTAGCAGTCAAAACTGCTGTTGATGAATAGTCAGTTAAATGAATGTGGAGTTTACATGATGAAGACTAGTTCGAGTCTTTGAGCCACCCATCTAATTTAGTGTATGCATGAGATCTATATAATAGACTCATGGGCTGTATTGTTATGTGTTGAACTTTTAGAACCCAAGTGTGGAGCTTAGAGAGTTCTTACCATGGTGGAATCAAGTAGGATTCCCCATGTATGTAAGATCAAGTTTGATATGTAGGGTGTTGCAGGGTCATGCAAGAGATCTACATGTGATAAGTAAGATTAGGTTGGTTTGCAGGGGTGTGTGAATGTGAGGGTCAGAAAGGAGATCGGCGGGGGAGCTAGATCCAAGTGACAGCAATACATCAGGAGCAGGATCATGGTTAGATCTACTTGGAGTACCAGTTCATACTTGGTTGTATTGGACGTATAATGAGGTGAACAACAGCTTGTGTTAGTTATTAGTTGTGACCTATGAGAGAAGATTACTCAGGTGGGAAGATTACTTGGAGCCCTTGAGGAGGAAGCCTCACAGAGGTGGAGAAGAGTGTGATCTCTTTATTGTAATTTCCTTTGTAATGAGTTGAATACATTTGTGTGTTGCCTCTCAGTTTCTGTGTTATTTCTCATTGATAGTTATTTGTTCTTCTAGTATTTCCACATGTTTAAGTTGCTTATACATTGGTAATCATGTGTGCTCTTAAATCTGACAAGTTTTGTCAGAGCTTTAGGTAACTTCGGTCTTGTCAGTGTGTAAATCATGAATAAGTTCCTCAACTTTTACAACATTTTCAAACATGCTTACAATTTTGTATGCAATATTCATTATGTGGGCCATGTAATGAATTGAAATCTTATATGGGGAAATTATTTTATTTATTCAAACACACAAACCATTTCTATTCCCATAGAATACTATTGCACCATTATATCCAGCATACACAAGATTCATAGCTATAACATAATCATCCATCACAACAATATCCTTCAAACTAGAAATAACTAACTTGAAAAGTTTTTCTGCATTATAATTCTTAACCATTTTATGTATGTTGGAAATATTATTATCATTGATGTCAAAAGGGAGATAGTTGGCATTATGGATGTCATTGATGTCAAAGGATCAATCATAGGCAAGATTTATGGAGAGAAAAACATGTTTTATAATTGGACAAGTTACAATATTATCATATAAAGTTACCTTGCTTTTATAGAGACTATTTATATATGTTTTCATAGAAATTTATAGAATATTTGTTATGTTTTTTTCAATTTCATCTCATAATATGGTCCATAGGTTTAGATGAAAAGAAACGAGCTTAGAAATGATTTATCTTTGATCTCAACCATTACTAAGGTTTCTCAATAAAACCCTATGGTTTTTGGTCATGGTATTTACACACACTTATATATTTATGTTAACTAGATATAGGTAGGAAATGGTCACTCAATTTATAACTTAAGCTTTCTTAGTCATTTTGAAATTGGCCCCTTTAACCCAATGATTACCGGCTCAAAATAGATCAATG
This sequence comes from Torreya grandis, assembly GCA_037957365.1. Taxonomy (NCBI): domain Eukaryota; kingdom Viridiplantae; phylum Streptophyta; class Pinopsida; order Cupressales; family Taxaceae; genus Torreya; species Torreya grandis. Next base: position 272,631 of record JARHVA010007969.1, on the reverse strand, counting down.
TGAAGGTGCCAAGTGTCTCAATAACAAGAAATGACAATAATGTGTAGAAGGCACATGAGGATTCCAAGTATCATAAGAACATAAATTGAAAATATTCATAAGGTGCATGAGATTTCCAAGTGTCACAAACATAAGCACTGACAACAATGTGCAGAAAGCACATAAGGGTGCCAAGTGCAATAAGCATGAGAATTGATACCAATGTGTAGAAGGTATGTGAGGGTGCTAAGTGTCACAAGCATGGGGAATAATATTAAATATCTCAAAAGGAATGTGAGAATTTTAAGTGTCATAATCTTGGGAGACTGAGACAAAGATCAATAGGTGTAACTTAAAGTTTAAGCATTAAAGTTTGAAAGCTTGCAAGGATCTAAAAGTGCACATGAGCTTGTCAGATTTTGATCTAACAGTTGCATTTTAACATTGAAATAATTGAATGAGGATCATCAAATCATGGCATAAAACTAAAGCTCAATGGTCTATATTTAAATAAATATTCATCTCAATGGTCGAGTGATGGAATACTTAGGTAAGATACATTTTATAATATAGAGAATGATATAAATTACTGTAACTGAATTAAATTGTGTAAAATGACATGTGTATAAAAACTAGATATTGATATATGCTAAATATAATAAAATATATATAATTATGGTAGTGGTTTATGTTTTCAAGAAGCAAAAAGCTTGCCATTAAATTAAATATGAATTGAATTCCAAAAAAAATAGAGCATGATGTATTAATAACCAAAGTGAATGCAGAGAAGATGTGATACCTATATCCATTACATATATACATCATTTATAATGTACACTAAGTGAAAAAAGGATTTGAATTGAGAAGGAAAGAGGTAGAGAGGAAGACAGATATAGAATAGAACATGAGAAGTTATAGAATAGGTTTGTAATATAGAACTAGATTCATTTTTGAATCAATTTTATATTTTGAAGTTGTAGCTCCATAATAGATCTAATAGGTGGGTGTCATCAAAAGAGCTAAGTTGGTGCCTAGTTAGGGAGTAGGTGCTTCCTTAGAGTAGGTTCTCTTAAATTAGGGGATTAGTGTCTCCTTAGGTTCAGTGCCCTTAAGCATTGTAAATAGCGAGGTTTTGATTGTGAGGCTAGATTAAAATAGTAGATTCTATAAGTTATTATCATCATGGTTTTTCCCATATTGGGTTTTCCACCTACACTAAGTGTTATGTATATTTTTATGTGTATGAAATCTACATATACTTTTGATTGTGCATTAAAATTATTAAAGGACCAATTTTAATCAATCTACTGAATCACCTCCCTCTCAATAGATAGTTTTGTTCCAATAATTGGTATCATAGCCCTAGTTCTTTAGAATAAGTTTAATCATCTCAGGTATTTCTTGGATAATGAACATAAATGTCTAGTCAAGAAGGCTCTTCCTCAAATAAATCACCTCTCTTTTATTGATCAAACTATGTATTTTGGAGCATTATAATGGAAGCATATTCATCTTCATTAGGGTTTGATGTATGGATGTCTATTGCAAATTTATATATAGATCCTTCTAAAAATCCTACTGATTAGTCTATAAATGATGCATATGAGAGCAATCCCAAGGCATGAGATGTTATTCTTTATGGATTGTCTAACTCAGAGTTTGTCAATGTAATGCATTATCAAAATGCACAATATATCTAGAACAAATTAAAGAGCATCTATGAATGTGATGATAAGGTAAATAATGCCAAGATATAAACATATAAAGGCAAGTTTGAAATTATTAAAATGAATGAATAAGACAAAATTATAGACTACCTCCTTAAGTAGATGAAATAGTCAATGTAATCATATGCCTTAGAGAAGAGATGAAGTATTTGGTCATTATAAAAAAGGTCCTAAGATATCTACCATCAAGGTGTGACTCTAAAATCTTTACAATAGAAGAAGTAATAGATCTAGATAAACTCATTGTTGATGAGTTGCATGGAACCTTCATAACCTATGATATGAGAATGGGAGAAGCAAATACTTTCAAGAGAGAAGATGTATTCAAAGCATCCAAACATGCAAAATTAGAAGCACCTACATCTACATCTAAGGAGACTGATGAATAAGAATCTAACTTTGTTAAAAAATTAAGAAGAGGGTCTGGAAAGTACAAAGGTAAGTTACCCTTTAAATTCTTTAACTATGGTAAGGCATGACATTTTGATGTTAAATACCCTTATAATAAAAAGGATAACTCTGAGTAAGAAGAGGATAGTAAAAATATAAAACCCCACTACTATAGAAGAACTTCAAAAATAACAAGGGCTTATACATAATAAAAGATAGTGATTCATTGGATGAGTGTGATAGCTTAGATGATGATCATGATTATGCCTTTATGGCTAAGGGAGATGAATCCCTATTCATGGCATTAGAATCAACTTCCATCGATCAAGAAAAAGAAGTTAAAAACTATGATGAATAACATAAAGGAGAATTGGATCTATAGGTTGAACTCATATGTGCTCTAGATGAAATTGAAAAGTTGAGAAAAGATAACTCAAAGTAGAAGAAGCAGGCATAAAAAGAGATTAAAAAACTATCCAAAAGTCTTAAAAAATCTGATCAGAAGATAGTTAGCCTAAAGACATAAGTTTAAGAGGCTAAAATAATACAATATGTAGTAAAATTTAAACTACCATCTAAATCTAATGAATGCATGAATTTACAAGAAGAAATAGTATCTTTAAGAAAAGAACTTGAAAAAAATAAAGAGCAAATAGATAAGGGTATGAAGCTGAAAGGATGTTCAAAAATTCTTGATGAATTGATCAAATCTCAAAAGTCATCAAAAGATAAATTTGGTCTTGGTTTTTAAAAAGGGGAAAGTCCCATAACTAGTAAATCTACAAATTTATATGATAAATTCAAATAAGAAAGAGAATTAGGAACAAAGAAAGAAAAATATTACATGAATGCCTCTAGAGATACAAAGACAACCACAAACATTGTTGATATGAAGAAATATAAAAGAGTAAATAATCTTGAATAAAAGAAGAATAATAATGAGTCAATCTCTACAAACTCAAGGAAGATGTAGAAGATAAAGGTAGCTGATGTATATGGTTACATAAGGGTGAGAGACTTGAATAATCTAGAGTTAAGAAGACCTCCTCATCCTACACAAATAAATTTTATGACTAGGTACTCCTCATTTTTCTATGGTTATTATTATACCTATAATCAATTTAGTCATAGGTTTAGTGATTTTAGAGTTATACCTAAAATGAGAAAAAACTTTTTGAGTATAAATTCATTTGCACCCTTGTTATATACAAATGTAATATGCTATAACTGCAATAATTTTGGTCATATAGCTAAACAATGTAGAATAAACTTTGTAAGACCAAAAATACAAAGTGAAAATAAAATCATTACTCTTATTATTAACAAAGGTTCAAAAATTTTTGAAAAAGGGAAAAATAATCCAAAGAAGAAACCTAAGGATGTGTGGAAAGTGAAAAATTAGAAAGTTGAATAATCTATTATTGCTCAAACTACACTCCATATCAAGGAACATAATCTATGAGTAATAGATAGTGGTTGCTCAAAACACATGATTGGTGACAAGATTAAATTCATCAGACTAAGTAAATGTAAGGATCTATCATCTTGGGAAATAATACTACAATAAAGATCCATTGTAAATGAACCTTGAATATAGATGGAAAATTACCTACACATGATGTCCTTTATGTTAAAGGAGTGAAACACAATCTACTAAGTGTCAGTCAAATGTGTGATAATGAATATAAGGTCACATTTAATGCATAATGATGTAATATAAGGATATCTATAGGATTATTTATAAAATGTAAAAGAACTAACATTGATATTTATAATCTAAATGAAGTGAATGGTAATAGCTTCCTAATAGGAAAGATTGATAAGAGTTGGTTATGGCATAGAAAAATGGTCACGTCAAATTTAATAACCTAGTAAAAGTGATATCAAATAAGTGTGTTAGACATATTACTAAGATAACCAAACCTATAGACACTACTTGTAAGGAATGTTAGCAAGGCAAGCAAACAAGGGTCATATTTCAAACAAAGGAGTATATAACTATAAATCATTCAGAGTTATTTCATACTGATCTTTGTGGTCCTAATAAGATAAGAGGATCCAAAGGAAAAAGATACTTCATGTTTCCAATAGATGATTAATCAATAATGACATAGGTAACCTTATTAAAGGATAAGTCTCAGGCATTTGAAAGATTCAAGATCTTTAAGGCCATGGTGGAGAATGAGATTTGACAAAAAATCAAATGCTTAAGATTTGATAGATGTGGTGAATTCACCTCAAATGAGTTCATATAATACTATGAGAAGTATGGAATCAAAAGGTATTACTCTACAATAAGGACTCCATAGTAGAATGGAGTTGTTGAAATAAAGAACATAATAGTCAAGGATGTGGCCAACATAATGCTAAAAGAAGCCTAGTTATCTAATAGATACTAGAGAGAAGTAGTATAAATAACAATATATATCTTGGATAGAGTTCAACTAAGGGTAAATAGTAATAAAATCCCTTGTGAACTATGGCATTTAAAACCTACCTCCGTTAGTTTTTTCATAGTGTTTGGTAGCAAATACTAACTTAGGAGAAAAGAAAATAAGTTGGGAAGCTTTGAATCAATATGTGATGAAAGAATATTTCTTGGCTATTTCACCTAAAGAAAAGACTACATATGTTAAAATAAAAGGCTACAAAAGATTGTAGATAGTATCAATTTCAATGTTGATGAAGGCTTGAAACATGTTAAACCTAACAGAGATATCTGTGAAGAAGAATCAGAGTGTAAAGAGGAAGAAGCTAATGAAGAGCTTGAGGAAGTAAATGAGAAACCACCTGTAATATTTTTTTAAAAGGATCATCCTATAGATCAAATCATTGGCAATAAAAATGAAGGAGTTCAATCAAGGAAAAGAGTTGAAATGTATAAAGAACAAGTAATTTTTGCTCTAATATTTGAAATTGAGCTTAAGAATTATGTTGAATCTAACAAGGATGAGAATTGGCTAAAAGCCATGGAATAAGAACTAAGCCATATTGAAATGAACAAAACTTGGGAATTAGTTTCAAGACCTTCAAATAAAAATGTAATAGGTATAAAGTGGGTCTTTAGAAATAAACTCAATGAGGATGGAACTCTCATAAGATATAAGGCTAGATTGGTGTGAAAAGGATATGTACAAGTTGAAGGCATATAGTTTGAGGAAACATTTATTCCAATTTCTATATTGGAAGCCATAAGAATGTTTCTAGCATTTTCTAGTTATAAAAAATTCAAAGTCTATCAAATAGATGTTAAGTCTACTTTATTGAATAAGAACCTAGAAGAGGAAGTCTACATAGAATAGCCTAAAGTTTTTTTAGCTGTTAGAAAAAGATTATGGGTGAAGACTAAAGAAATATCTATATGGTCTAAAATAGGAACCTAGAGCATGGTATTCAAGAATAAATTTGTACTTGAAACAATAAGGATTTAATAAAAGATGTAAAAACAATAATATGTACTTCAAATCAGAAGGTGAGCATATGTTAATTATTATTGTATATGTAGATAATATCATTTTTAGTGGTAAAAACAATAGAATGTGTAAAGAATTTTCTACTCAAATGCAAAATAAGTTTGAGATGTCTATGCTTGGATAACTTTATTTCTTCCTTAATCTCTAGATAGCAAAAATTGATGAAGGGATGTTTATATCTCAAACCAATTATGCTAATGAAAATCTCAATAAGTTTGGAATGGAAGATAGAAAACTAGTAGGTACTCCTAGAAACTAGATGTAAGTTGAGAAAAAAGGATGAGTCCCTTGATGAAAATTAGACTTTATATAGATCAATGATAGATAGTTTCTTATACCTAATTACATCAAAACATGATATTATTCAATCAATGTGTATGGTTTCAATATTTCAAGATGCTTATAAAGAATCACATGTCAATGCAGTGAAAAGGATCTTTAGATATATCAAGAGTATAATTGACTATGGCTTATGGTATCCCAAAGTTGAAGATTTCACTTGGATAGCATATATAGATGCTGATTGGGTAGGATGTGTAGATGATAGAAGAAGCACTAGTGGTGGTGAATTATTCCTTGGAAACAAACTTGTTTCATAGCTGAGTAAAAAAAAAGAGTCAGTTACTCTTTCTACAATAGAAGTAGAATATGTCGTAGCAGTGGCATGTTGCACTCAAATCTTTTGGATGAAGAAAACACTCAAAGGCATCAAGGTAGAATAAAAATCACCTATCTGCATTCTTCATGATAACCCAAGTGCTATTAATATATCAAATAATCCAGTGATGCATTCTATAACTAAACACATATCAATCAAGTATCACATCTTAAGAAAAAAGGTTGTAGATCAAGAGGTCGCAATAGAATATGTACCAACAGAGGATCAAGTTGTAGACATATTCACCAAACCTCTTCCCAAGGAAAAATTTGAATATTTGAGGTGTTAATCATGAAATATACTTAAAGGGGGGGTGAATTAATATGTTATATAATTTTACTTAATCTCATTTCTTTTCTTTAAATGCTTAATCACGCATTCAAGATATACAATAAAAATAAAAAAATAATATGCACCACATGAGAGAGAGAGAGAGAGAGAGATAGAGAGAGAGAGAGAGAGAGAGAGAGAGAGAGAGAGAGAGAGAGAGAGAGAGAGAGAGAGAGAGAGAGAGAGAGAGAGAGAGAGAGAGAGAGAGTAGATTACAAAACCCAAAGTAGGAAAAATTATAGAGAACAATCTCAAGTATATGAATGAGCACCAACTCAAATTACAAAGTTCACAAACACCAACTTGTAGGAGCACCAACCCCTTTTCTGAGCACCAACACAAAAACTATTTGTGAGCACTAACCTACAAGAGCACCAACCCCTTGCAAAGATTTGTGATCACCAACCCAAAAGAGCACCAACCCCTCTTAAGTATAAAACATAACTATCTCTCAATGTTGCTTACTCAACAAATGATATAACTCTACAATATCTCTTGAATTTCTCTCCTCTAAAATAAATACAAACCATGCAATCTCCTTCATATAATAAATGGCTTCTCAAAACTTTATTTATAGCTTTCCAAATTACCTTTTGTATTCACTATTTTTGACCCTTCAATCCTTATAGAAAATGGCACCAAATTTGCATGACCCTTCGTATGCTTGCATTTAAAAAGTCACATGGTGACCCTTAATAATAAAATGCATCCTTTCATCTTTTGTCTTTATGTTGGTGAATTTTCATATTCCTCAAACTGTCCTTTCATGGAAAAATCTACCATACCCTCTTTTGTCTTCACATGGTGACTCTTGGAATTCCTCAAGATGATTTTTCATGAGAAAATGCATCCCATTCCTTTTTTATTTTTACACCATGACTCTTTAACTTCTCCATGGGCCCTCTTTTGACTCATATGCAACCAAAAATATATTCATTAATATTAAATAAATATTAACACAAATTAGCTAAGATATGAATATTAAAAACAACATTAAATGTAATGGGGTCTTTATCACCAATACTAGACCTTTGACATCAATGATAATATTTCCAACAATTTTCCCCTTTATCATTGATGGCAACCTCAAACTAAAACTACCACATCCTGAAACCTACACTACACATGCCAACTTGCACATACTACCATCTAAAAAACATATAGTAACTCCCCCTTATTGTAGTAACCTATACCTTTTCCTTGTACCCATTTCTACACCTTTACCTATACCTATTTCTATTCTTCTCCCCCTTTGACATCAATGGTAAAGGGCCTATCCTAGATCTAACACTTAGTTCCCCCTCAACTGATGTTGATCCTCAATGGTAGGAAGTAAAATAAATTACTCCCAACTTCTCTTGTAGATACTCAAATGTGTCTTTTGATAGTGCCTTTGTGAAAATATCTACAATCTACTTTGTAGTACTGATATATTCTATTTTAACCTGTTGATTTACAACATGGTCTCTTAAAAAGTGATATCTAATGGGAATATGTTTTTTTCTTGAATGCATCATTGGATTCTTCAAAATATTAATAACACTTATGTTGTCACAAAAAATAGAAATAGGTTCATCATATTTTACCTTCATATCTTCCAAATTTTGCTTCATCTAAATCACTTGAGTACAACACAATAACATTGCAATATATTCTACTTCAACTTTAGGAAGTGATACTAAATTTTACTTTTTGCTTAGCCATGTTATTAAGATATCATTGAGAAATAAATTTCTTCCACTTGTACTCTTTCTATCATCTAAACAACCTACCTAATCTGAAACTGTATAAGCAACCAAAGTGAAATCTCTACCTATTGGATACCACAATCCATAATCCAATGTCCAATTGATATGTCTAAATATTCTCTTCATAAACTAAACATAACTATCTTTTGAAGCTGACTGATATCTTGAAACCATACCTAATACATGCATGATGTCTAGTCTCAATGTTGTCAAATATAAAACACTACCAATCATAGATCTATACAAAGATTAATCTATAACAAGTGAATCTTCATCCTTGATCACCTTATTTCCTATACTCATTGGTGTGCCAATTGGTGCATAATCCTCAAAACCAATTTTTTTCAACATTTCTTTGGAATATTTACTTTGAGCTATGAAAATTACTTTATTTGACTAAAATATTTGCAACCCTAAGAAAAATGACAATGTTCCAAGTCTATACATCTCAAATTCATTTTTCACATTATCAAAAAATTATTTTGTCATCTTTTCAATGTTTCCTCTAGAAATGATGTCATCAACATATACCATAATAATCAATTGATGCTCACCTTCTATTTTGATGTAAATATTACTATCAACAAATCTTCTCTTGAAACCTTGATCCTACAGGTACTTATCAAGTCTTGCATACCAAGTTTTAGGATATTTTTTCAATACATACAATTCTTTATTCAATCTTTATACATGGCTACTAATATTTGAGAGAATAAATCCATCAGGATACTCAATGTAGACCTCTTCTTCTAGATTCCCATTTAGGAAGGTAGATTTGACATCCATCTGAAACACTTTAAATTTTTTAAACACTAGATATGCAAGAAACATTCTAATAGCCTCTAGCCTTAATAATAGTGAAAAAGTTTCTATAAAATTTATTCACTCAATCTAAGCATATCCTTTACATACTAATCTTGTTTTATTCTTGGTCACTTCTCCATTTTCATTCAACTTATTTTTGTAAACCTATTTTGTTCCTATCACATTATGATCTATTAGTCTAGGCACTAATTCCTAAGTATCATTCTTTTCTATCTAATTTAATTCTTCATCCATTGCCTTAACCCAATGCTTATTATGTCTAGCTTCTAAAAAAATTCTAGGCTGAATTTTAGATAACAAAGAGAAATTAACTTGCTCATATTCACTTACCATCATTCTTCTAGTGTGAATTCCTTCATTTTTGTCCTTGATAATGTCACTTTCATTATGATTTATTTGGACATATTTCAATAGGATTTTGGTGTCCTTTTTCTCCTTCTTCTTATCTTCATCTGATTCTTCAAAATCTTCCTCTTCAATGATTTTAAGAATGTCTATTGATTCACTAATTATTTATGCTCCATCTTCTTCTATCTTGACACTTGTACTTTCAACTATTTTCTTAGTTATTTTATTATAACATTTATAAGATTGAATTTTTCAATAATAACCAATAAATATACCTTCATCTGCTGTAGATTTAAACTTACCCAAATTTTCATCGATTCTCTTTATGAAGCATTTATTGTCAAAAAATCTAAAATAATCAATTGTTACTAGTTTGTCTTTCCATAGCTCATAAGGAGTCTTGTATTATAACTACCTCTCTCCAATATTTATCTGGTATGTTGGATTCATTTAGCATTATCCTCACCATCTCCTAAACTATTTTATTTTGTTCTAGAGTTTTGGCTGCTGAATAAATTTATCTAACATGAACTCTCCTCCTTGATCTGATCTTAGTCACTTAATCTTCAAACCAATTTCATTCTCAACTAATGCTTTGAATTCTTTGAAATGTCTGAAAGCTTATAATTTTTTCTTTAAAAACATTACCCAAGTCATACATGAAAAATCATCAATAACCAACATGAAATATTTCTCACATTGAGTACTTTGAATTCTCATAGGTCCACACAAATCAGTGTGAACAAGCTCTAACATCTACGTGGAAAAGTAATCTTTTGTTTTAAACCACCTTGTACACTGCTTCCCATGTTGACAAGGTTCACAAAGTATGTTGGATAGATTTTTAATCTTTAGAAGATTTATGACTACTTGGTTCTTGCTAATGTTGATAAGATTTTCAAAATTTATATGTCCCATTCTCTTGTGCCATATCCAACTTTATTCAATCTGACTCAAACAAGATTTTTGACCTTTGATGTCTGATAACATATACAAATTATTGCCTATTCTCTAAGAATCAACAACCAACACGTTTGAATCTTTTCTCCTAATTTCAAAACTTTTTGCATAAAACTTTAGTGTGTGTCCTTGATCACACATTTGACTTACACTCAAAATATTAAGCTTAAGACCTTCTACTTACAAAACATTTTTAATTTTAGTTCTACCATTATCCAAACTTAGTATACCCTTTTTGATAATTTTGGTAGTAGTATTATCTTTTAATTTCTTTGTGCCACCATTGACCTTCTTAAAGTTTATAAACTTGCTCTTATATCTTGTCATGTGTCTCAAATATCCACTATCAATGAACCATGGCTTTTCTTCATTTCTTGCATGCAAAGATATCTGGACCAACATAGAATTTTTAGGTTATTTCTTCTACCATGAACCTATCTAAACTTTCTTCTTGATGAATGGAGCCTTGAAACTCTGGTCCTTCTTGATTGACTCAAACACACTTCTACAATACCAAGCTATGTTTCCAAAGTTATTACACTTATAACATATTATGGCCTCTTCATTAAATTTTGATAGAGTATCAAAAGAGTTTTGACTTTTGCTTAATTCTGCATGAGTTTCCTTCTTATTTTTGAAATTGTCAGCCCTTTTTTAACATTCTATTTTTTTATGACCATATCCATTATAATAAAAATAATAACCATAAATATAGGACCTGTTTGTGTATCTCTGACCTGATTTCCTTTTGTAACTCTATTCCTTCTATCCTTCTTTGTTTGAGATGTCCTTTGTATTCTTAACTTCTTCCCTTTTTATTTCCTCATTTTAAGAGCTTCAGCATAGCTCTTTCCTTTTTCTATGTTAACCTTGTCTGTGCCCTCCCCTTTCTCTTTTTAAAATTTGATTCTTATCTTATCTAACATTGATCATTGAATTTCTAATATCTTATTCAACATATTAGTGTTATTCTTAAATTTCTAATCATTTGTTACTCTATCATTGACTGCTTTATTTATTTTCTAAAGATCTACTTTTAAAGAAGCAATTTTAATAACATGACTTTCAAATTATTCACTTACTTTTTGTAACTATGCCATTAGATATTTTTCATTCTTCTTATCTTCTTCAAAGTGTGCTTGTAGATCTTCAATTGTTTCCTTTAACTCCTTTTCATTTTTCTTAATCTGAAGCTTTAATCTTTGATTCTTCTTCTCAAGAGATTTTATCTCTTCTAAGGCACAAACAAGTTCTCCTTCCATATTCACTTCAGCTTCATCCTATTCTTCTTCTTGATCATCTATAATTTTTCTTGCAAAGACATATTCATGTATGGACATTAATATAATATCTTCTTCTTCTCAATCATTGGCTCCACTATCTTCAGCTAAGCTAGGATCTTTATAATACAAACTCTTCTTCTTGAATTCCTTTTTGAATTTTCCTTTAATATTCTTCTTGTATGTAGACTTTTCTTCTTCATTTTCACCATTACCCTTATCTTGGCACTTAACTAAAAAATGTCCAATATTTCCATAATTAAAACATTTAAAATTTAATTTTTATTGATATTTATTTGTGCCCTTTTTTGGCTTTTGAATGAATAGAGTTCCATTTTCATCTTCATCATCGTTAGAACTATCGCTTGATTCTTGAATCTTAGCCTTCTCTTTCTTTGATTTCTTGAAATAAACTTCTTTCTTTGATGGTTTCTCTTGTTTTTTACGCATCACATATGCCATAAGAATACCATGTAGCTCATCCATCTTTAGCTTGGCTGAATTCTTTATCTCTTCAATTGCCAAAACTTTTACATCATATCTCAATGGTATATATCTCAAAACTTTTTGTACCACAATTAATTCTTATAGATTTTCTCCAAGACCTTGAATCCGATTAACTTTTTGATCAACTTGTAAAAGATAACTTGCTATATTTTATTCCTCTTCCATCTTCAAACTCTCAAACTATCTTATGAAAGTCTAAAGCTTTGCTTGTTAAACCTTTCCATCACCTTTGTAAATATTCTCAAGTTTTACCCAAGTTTCATGAATAGATTTACAATGCATAAATTTAACAAATTTTGATTCACATAAACCACATAAAATAGAATTATTTTCACTTGCCTTCTTTTCCACCAAAGTAGTTACAAGTGTTTTTGGATTTTCATATTCCTCCACCACTACTTTCCAAATTTTGAATCCAAAGGCCATCAAATAAGTCCTCATTATTATGCTCCAAAAATCATAATTTGTCCCATCAAACAAAGGTGCCTTATTTTTATAAAAACCTTCATGTGATCCAGCCATCGTGCTTTCCTCGATTTACCTTCAAGCTATAAAATTTTTTCAAAAGGAATTTACTCTGATACCAATTATTAAACATGAAATATACTGAGAGGGGGTGTAAATTAGTATATTATATATCTTTTACTTAATATTATTTATTTTCTTTAACCACTTAATCACAAATTCAAGATATGTAATAAAACTAAAATAATAATATTCACCACACGAGAGAGAGAGAGAGAGAGAGAGAGAGAGAGAGAGTATATTTTTATGTGGAAACCCAAAGTGGGAAAAACCATAGGGAACAATGTCAAGTGTATGAATGAACATAAAATCAAATTACAAAGTTCACAAGCACTAACTTACAGGAGTACCAACTCCTTTGTCGATCACCAACACATCAACTATTTATGAGCACCAACTCATAGGAGCACCAACCCTTTACAAAGATTTATGAGCATTAACCCACATGAGCACCAAACCCTCTTGTGTATAAAACACAACTATCTCTCAATGTTTATTACTTGAAAAAAATGATATCACTATACAATATCTCCTACTTTTCTCTCCTCGAAATCAAAAACAAACTAGGCACTCTCTTGCATATAACAAATAGCTTCTCAAGCCTTTATTTATATCTTTCCAAATGATCTTTGGCATTCACCCTTTATGACCCTTCAATCCTCATGGAAAATGGTGCCAAAATTATATGACCCTTTGTATCCTTGCATTTAAAAAGTCACATAGTGACGCCTCATAAGCAAATGCATCCTTTCCTCTTTTGTCTTTATCTTGGTGACTTTTCATATTCCTCAAAGTGTCCCTTCATGGAAAAATACACCATACCCTCTTTTGTCTTCACATGGTGACTCTTGGAATTTCTCAAGATGACTCTTCACAAGAAAATGCATCCCATTCCTCTTTTATCTTTACCCCATGACTCTTTGACTTTTCCATGGGCCCTATTTTGACTTATATGCAACCCAAAATATATTTTTTAATATTAAATAAATATTAACACACATTATCCAAGACATGAATATAAAAAACACCATTCAATGCAATAGAGCCTTTTTCACCAATACTAGACCTTTGATATCAATGACAATATTTCCAACATGAGGTAGAAATTGGGAGTGTTTAATCCTACATCACACCACTAAATCTCAATAATACAGCATGATTCCAAGGGGAGGATCACAAATTTTTTGTTAATCCATGGAAGAAGAGAGAAAATGCAAATCAGGTATGCATATATTTCCAAATTTCTAATGAGTTGATGGCTCCAGATTCTTGGATAAACTCTTTTATCTGATAAAGGGGGAGAAAATTTTGGACAAATAGTGAGAAAGTTGGATTCCCTTTTCCATTGATGTTAAAGAGGGAGAAAAATTGAAAATGCTCTTTGTAAAAGCTTTATGTTTATCAAATAAAGAGCAAAGCACATGTCTAAAGTGTGTTAGGTAACTTTTTCATTACCTAAGGGGGATAAAATTTTGTATGAAATGCTTCAAATCACATTCATTATAAGCCAATGGAAGTACATTCAATGCCATAAAAGGAGTAGATCATGTATTACAAGATCAAAACATTTATTTTTCTATCAATGACAAAGGGGATATTATTGGTAATATGATTTTAATTGATGTCAAAATGGAGATAATTAGCACTATGGATGTCATTGATGTCAAATTATCAGTCACATGTAAGATTGATGGAGAGAAGGGCATGTTTTATAATTGTATAAGTTGCAATATTATCATATAAATTTTTCATGATTTTACAGAGACTATTTTTGGATGTTTATATAGAAATTTATAGAAGATCCATTAGGGTTTTTTTAAGTGCATCTTAGATATATGGGGTTTAGGTTCAGATGAAGAGAAATGAGCTTAAAAATGATTTATCTTTGCTCTCAACCATTACTAGTGTTTCATAGTAAAACCTTATGGCCTTTTATCATGGAGTTCACATGCACTTCTATTTTTATTTTGATTATATATAGCTGGGAACTGGTCACTTAAGTTATACCTTAATCCTTCCTCATCATTATGAAACTAACCACTTTAACCTAGTGATTATTGGAATAGAATAGTGATAAAAGGCATAAATATTTACAAGGTCCTTGACTTAATATTTGTCTATGTTTGGTCAACATTGAGTGCTTAATCACATGATTAAGATATAATCATTCACATCAAATTAAATAAGTTAGATAACCTAAGAATTAATGCATTGATGACATGTGTCATGATCATAGAGGTTGAGAAGTAGATCTATGATGTTCTTCAAATTCAAATAGTCAATGATCAATGCAAAGGTGCCAAGTATATCAATAACAAGAATTGATAGTAATGCTCATAAGGCATGTGAGGATGCCAAGTGTCACAAATGTGGGGACTGATAATGTGGAAAAGGCTTGTGAGAGTGACAAGTGTCAAAATCATAGACATTGATAGCAATGTATAGAAGGTAGGTGAGGGTGCAAAGTGTCATAACCATAGATATTGACAACAATGTGTAGAAGGCACACAAGGGTGCCAAGTGTCATAAGTATGGGGAAAGATAGTAAAGTTTTTAGAAGGCACATGAGAGTGCCAAGTTTATTAATCTAAAGATACTTATACAAAGATCAATGGCTTGCAACGATCTAATGGAGTGTGTGAGCTTGTCAAATTCTGATATGACAATTGTATTTTAAAGTTGAGACAATTGAATGAGGATCATATGATCAAGGAAATAAAATAAAAATTAATGGTCTATACTTAAATAAATGTTCATCTCAATAGTCAAATGATAGAACACTCAGGCAAGATACATTTTTTTGACATAGAGAATGATATAGATTGTTATAATCAATCCAAATTGTGTAAAATGGCATGTGTATCAAAAATAGAGCCTGATATATGCTAAATATAGTAAATTATAGAATTATGGTGGTGGTGTGTGATTTCAAGAAGCATAAAACTTGTCATTAAGTAAATATGAACTGAGTTTCAAAAAATGGAGTGTGATGTGTTAACAACCAAAGTGAACATAGAAAAGATGTGAGACCTAGATCTAATGCATATATACATCATCTAGGATATACACTAAGTGAAAAAAGAGTTGAATTGAGAAGGAAAGAGGAAGAGAGGAAGAGAGATATAGTGTAAAGCATGAGAAATTATAGAACATGTCTATAATATAGAATTAGATTGATTTTTGAATCAATTTTGTAATATAGAGTTATAGCTTTATAATAGATCTAATAGGTGCGTACCATCATAAGAGATAAATTGGTGCTTAGTTAGGGATTAGGTGTTCTTAAATCAAGGGATTAGTATTTCATTAGGTTTGATGCCATTAAACATTGTAAATAATGAGGTTTTTATTGTGAGGCTATATTAAAATAGTAGATTCTAGAATTTATTCTCATCATGGTTTTTCCCATACTAGGTTTTCTACCTACACTGAGTGTCATGTCTATTTTTTTGTGTGTGATCTCTACATATACTTTTTATTTTGAATTAAAAGTATTAAAGTACAAAATTTAGTCAATCTACTGATTCACCCCTTCTTAGTATATAGTTGTGTTCTAACAATGTATAGCTAATAGATGAGGTGTCCTTAAATTGTTCTCAGAAGTGTAAACATGGAAACAAACCCATGTTGTGTTGTCAACTATTGTGACCTCATCAATGGACATTGATATAAAGCTTGTATTTTTAAATTTTTGTTTCAAATCTTCCTTCTCTATAATCGTAAGACATTTTGTCATATTCTAAGCACTACCATCTAGCCAATGTGATTATGGAATGTTATGAAGTCCATTATGTTGAAATAGAGTTTTAAAATTGAAAAAGGTAGATATAGGTCTACCTTTTTTGAGAATATGATAGATCATTGAGAAATGTATATTTTTGGCATGTTGATTTAAATAAATAACTTTTCCTTTTTGAGTTGTAATTATTCCTCTTTTATCAACAAGATTTTGTATATATTTTTAATTTTTTGCATATTCTACCATGTATCCAACATGTGTGCATTCATTGGCATCTTTCCATCTATGTGTCTTTTAAATTTTTCCATCATGTTCAATTGACACATAAACTCTACCATAATGTTTCTCAATTATGACCAACTTAAGTTGAATTTTTAGGTAAATTCCTAATTTCTAAGAACATAGTGTGCATTTACATTCAGTTGAGGTATTAGTACTATTTTCTAGCTATACTAGTTTAAGGAAATGAAATTTTTCTACCCAACCAAACTTGAAAGACATTCCAATTATCGATCGGCTTCTCTTTCTTTGAATAATTTTTTGAGTACTTTTATCTTTTTTATTGATCTCAATATCTAGAATCTCCTAAAGTCTCCTCTTCATTGGAATAAATTGGTGTTTTTTAATTGAAATGGATGTTATTTTATGAGATGTATAAGTTTCTTATGATATTTGTATCATATCATCTAGTTTGTCATTCACCATAGCCATGTCATATTGAAGAATGTCTTCAAGTGGTGTCATACCACCATCAATAATATATTCAAATGGTGAACCAATATTGTGATTAAATATTTTGTTTGTAAAACCACACTCATTGAAGGGATTTGCATGTATAACTATTTTACTATTATCCTTTAAATGTCAAATAATAGTTATTAAAAATAAATAAAAAATTTAATCAAATCTTATAGTACCTGTATTTTGAGTGGGTATAGGTTGAGTTTACTTGGTTGTTCTTGTTGACTACCCAAAATAACATAATATGATATTTATCATTGATAACTAGTCTCATTTCTTACCTTTATCATTAGATGAACTTGGAAACCATTTTTTGATAGACAAGCTATGGCTTGTCACTTTTGTATTATAAAGTTAGTAATCCTTTCCATGTGGCCACTTGTTAGAGTCCTTATATATTCCAATTAAGTCTCATCATCACCCAACACTTGTATATATTTTTCAATCCTTTTAGACATTATCCAATCTACATGGTCACTTTCCAAACCCTGTGGATAGTGTTCTAACCCTATGGACCTTGTCTAGTATATCTAGTTATCATCTATAGTCTATGGATGGTGTCTAGAGTTTGTGGGTGTTACCTAAACTATTTGGTCACTATTTATACCTTATGGATAGTTTTTAGACTATATGAAAACCATTTATTATTTTTGGTCATTGTCTAGATTCTATGAATGGTATCTAGAACCTGTGGCTGTTGACTAGGATGTTTGGTCACTATCCAAACTCTATGGATGGTGTCTAGACCCTATGGACATCATCTAGGATGGTCACCATCTATAGTCTATGGTCAAAATCTACAACCTATCGACACCATCCAAGCTATTTGGCCACCATCCTAAACTAATGGATGGTGTGTATATAATGTGGATATCATTTAGTCTATTTAGATTTTGTCTATATCCCATAGGTGATTTAGGCCCTATGGACACTATTTAATCTTTTTGGACACCATCCAAACCATATGGATGGTTCTTAGATCCTATGGACACATTTTTATTCTATTCATTATCTATGGCTTACTGTCATCACCCTGCCATCAAGTTTATGTAATATTTCAAGGATGGGTTAAATTTTTTATCTCAATCATCTATGTAATATAATAGATATGGCATATTTTTTGTATAATATATGTTATAAAAATATTAAAAAATGTTATTTTATGGCATGGTGAGTTGTAGTCAAAATTGGGGAATTAGTTATCAATAGTAGGTGAGCTAACCTCTAAATTATATATACAACCCAATATTTTTGGGGATCTAGCTCTCTTTCTAGGTCTAAAAAAATAGCCAAATCCAAATTTTGTACAATATAATATTTTTGAATTAAAAAAGATTCACCACATAAAAAAATCTTGAGATAGGTGATGTGTCAACCCATTTGGTAGATGAATCTTATAATATTTTTTCTAAAAATATCCTTAATATTGTACAAGGCCCAACCTTATTCCATGTAAGATTGTTGTATCCTCCTTTGGGTATATTTAACCATAAAATATAGATTGGGGAATGTAGCATTAAAGGGATAGAGATATCCTAGGGCACAAGGATGGTAGACTATCGTTAAAGTAAGCCAATTTATTTAAAAACATAGATAAGCTTATATTTACTTTATTATGTTGAGATATACTAAAGATAAAAAATATAGATATGATAGATATTGAAATTATAATGGAAAAAATATAATTATTTAGTTCTAATATTGATATAGATCTAGACCTTGAACTAAAAATATTAAGACCAAAAGTGGTTTCTGGATCAGTCAATAGATTTTAGATTAAGCACTTTTATGATTGTAGATAATTACATTGACCTTGAATGGTTATGCCAATGCTTCTATCTAACCTAGATGTAAGTTTCCTATATATAATACTTATTAGATATAGATGTAACCACTTATAATATTTTGGGATATGTGTCACCTTCACTCTAGTGTGATTAGATCTAGATCATGGGTTGTTTCTCCTTGTAAAAAAAACCCTAGTTATTCATTTTCATATTGGTTATGGTAAAAATGGATTAGTTGATACATGGTGTCAAGCTGCACTAAAGACCCCTCTAGAAATAAGTGATTCCTACATATCCAATATTCTAAAGGGGACCTCAAACTTATGTATTTCTCCCCTACGTGTTGGATTAAGTGTGAATAATGATGAAATGTGTGATAAAAAATTACATAGAGTGACCTACCTTGTAACTTTTAAAATGTGTCTAATGGGATGCTCTTTTAGTATTTTATACTTGTATATGTGTTTTCCCTATGAGTGATATGGAAATAGGGGAAAATAAGGAAGCATTTCTCACTTGAGTGTTTGATTGAATGCCTTTTATATGCTACCTTGTGAGAGATAAGAAGTTTATACATGGGGAATGAATGAAGATTAATCATAAATATATATCAATACATTTTGGAAATATCTCATGTTAAATAACTTATTCCAACCATAGTAGTATATTTAATTTGTAAATTGGATGACTTTATGTCACTTTACACTTACAATAGAATATGCACTAGTATTGACATAGGCATATGACTATGACACAAGTGTTTGGAAAGTTGGAAAATAGGTATAGGTCTAACACTTATAGATACATGAGATAGATAGGTTTGTATTATTTTGGGTATGATAGAAGGTCAAAATCATCATATTAACATTTTTCAAATTAAGAGATAATCAAAAGGCATAAATAGAGAGTGTATGTGATCATTTAAGTAGTGAGAAGGTCTATAAAATGAAGATACATCAATGATATGTATTTTCTAAGTGTACAAGACCAAGGTGTACATAATTCAAAAATAGTGTATATATTACTACATGTTAATCTAGTAATAAAATTTATAGTTTAAAATAAAATAAATGTGTACATGGGTTTGTATAACACACCTTATCTTCAAATGATTCTAACTCAAGTGATTTTATCCTGACTAACTTGCAACCAAGAACATGTTATAATATATAATCATTGCATATAATCTAAGATAATATTAGAAAAAATATAAATATGGAAAGTGTATATATAAATATCATATGACACATGCCCCCAACCTTAGAGAAAAGGTGAGTTACCACCCTAAAATTGAGATTAGATCAACTATGAAATCTACTCATACTAATAACTTGGTGAGTGTGAGTGAACCAAATAAACTCACACTATGAATGTGCTAAGATTGGATAATTTTGTCAAATTCAAACTATAAAATTAACAATATTTTTTTATTTAATCACCTCAACCATACCAAAAATGAACTAACTACTGAAGTAAATTAGGTCAATACAATTCTTAAAAGTCCAACCTAGTTGGTGATGATAATCTATAAAATTGTTTTATGTACACACATAATATTTTCAAACTCTAAAAATTACTGATGCTTTCTCTCTTATCAGAACCTATTAAGTCTCAATCTCTCTGAGTGCATGCCTTAAAGTGTGCACAATGAAAAGGGTGGGTATACCATTAGTTCATTACATGATTGTTGTCCCCTTTACCACCACTTTATATCTACACATCCATCTCCTAGACACTTTCCTAAGACTTATCTCCTCTCTTACACACTCTTTCAAGCATGTCCCACCTTCCTTAGTCCCTTCTTAAGCAAAAAAAACTTTTTGATGGTTTATGTTACATTATCCACCCTATTAAACATGTATTCAAATTGATAAAAAACATTAAGGATCAAGATCAGCCCCTAGATGACTTAGACAAAGACCTAATTTATTTTATAAATAATGATACATAGTCAATTAGACTGACCCTATTAGCTAAACTTTTAACAAGGTTAAGGGTTGGATTCAACTATATATATACACATCCATTTCTACCATTTAGAAGGAAGATAAGAAGAAGAAGAAGAATATATTCTGTATTTGCCTATCCACCATTCTACTCAACGAACATAGCTTAGGATTTCAAGACTTTATTTGGAGATATGGATCTTGTCTTGTGGAGAAGTCTTTTGAGTGCATATATAAGTTTTTTAGCCTAGATCTAACTTATCATTTTTATCCTTACATACCATAACAACCTCTTGTGAAACACCTTGGGAGAGATTGAGGCTTAGTAGGTTTGTATTCAAAGGTAAGTATTCCTAACTTTGTTCTTCCTTTGTAAGAGTAGATAGATTTACATTTGTACTTCTCTCTCATGTACTAGGATTTCCTATACATTGACATGAGTATAGATATTATATGCATTCTTATTTTTTATGTTCACTACCTCCACTTTATACCATATGATTTGGTGAGCACTAGATTATATTTTACTTTAATTTGTATTTACTTTGTGAATGTGAAAACATAGGACTTGTTTAGGGTTATTGCATGGTGTTACATGACTAAAGGATTTGTAACCCTCTCTAGTGATGTTTTTATGATAATACATACCATCCATCTTAGTCATGAACCCAAATATATAATTTATCAAAAATCAAAAGTGTAAGTAGGATTTATCTTCTTTGAGTTGGGATTGATTAATAGATCAATTACATTTCCCTGTGCATACATTCTAGTGAACCCAATGTGAACCAAACCCTTGTAGGTTTTATTTCATGCATTTATTTTATCATCATATTATATATTTATATTATTTAGTGCTATATCAAACTATATAGTATAGTTCTAACCATTTGTACCTAGGTTTAACACATAGTCACTCCAAAAGAACTGTGTTCTATTTGTGTAGGTCTTCTCCAATTACAATTTACTAGGTCGATCAATTCAACATAGTCTTATTTTTCATTTCTATATTTTAATACATAGTTGAACTAGTTGACTATGTTCATAACTATCTTATTTCAACATAAAGGTCTACAAACATAGTTGAGCCAGTCAATTCTGCTCACAACTTCTTCTCTAGTACATAGGTTTTTCAAACTTTATCAAACTAGTAGACGCTATTAGCATAATTTTTTAATCAAAATTTTAACATAACATCACAAAAATTTACAATCTAAACATCTTTCAACCCACTAAATTTCATTATTACTCTCTTTCATTTCATTTTTTCTTTTTTACTACTATTTTTTTATATGTTTAGAACCTATAAAATTTTATCCCTGTAGCTAACTGGGTCAACCCAATTGACATAGTTTTGTAGTATATCTTTTATCTTGAAGACATAATCAACCAATTCAACTATGTTTTTTTAGATCTTCCTTCTATAAAATATTAGCAGCCCAGTCAACTCTGTTCTATGTTGTTTACATATATTGTTGCCTAAACTAACTCTATACTCTTCATAATCAAGGAATTAACCTCTTTTTTCTAGTAATTAATTCACTTTTAATTTTTATCTATTTATAAGATTAAAGTAATAAACATAGATTAAATGGGTAGTTTTTAAAATTATTATTTTAGTCACACTATTTTTATATATTACACACACTTCTAAATCACTTTATACACAAAAATCATTAAACATTTGTCTTCTCAAGGCCTAACTACTTGAATTTCATCACCAAGGGAGAAGTCAACTTAGTTTTTTATCCAAGTATAAACACATGGTTGATGGTATATATTGGTAAATCTCCGAACCCACTTATCAATATGGGATTATGAAGTGAGGGGGTAGGCCCCAATACCAAGCCAATACCATTGCCAATACAAATCCCTTTTAGCCTAAATGTCATGAAACCAACATTAGATTGATTTTTAGTTCCTTATTACAACAAAATTCCCAATCACATTAAAAATTAAACTTAATTATTACTTAATGACACTTAGGATGACTAATTAGTTAATTTTTTATTTCAATTTTTTGCTTACTCTTTGATCATTATATGTTGTATTGTAAAACTTAAATTAGCTAGTGTTGGTGCAAGGTTTACATTGTTTTCCAATTAGATTAGTCACATTGATCCAATTACTTGTGTGTTTAATTTAATTTTCTTAAATTCTATTTTTTAAAACCTTTCTCAATTTAAAACACTATCAGTATTGTTGATACAATTTCTTACAGACTATTTAGCCTTTATGCCTGTAGTACATAATCAACCTATTTGACTATGTCTCTTTATCTTCTTATACAGTCCCTTATCTAAGTAGTACAAAGTCAACCTATCTAACTATGTTTTATTATTTATTGGCATATTCCCTGTTCAGTAGTACATAGTCTACTTATACCACTATGTTCTCTTTTTGTCTATTTTTCCCCTAGTTGATATAACATAATCAACAAGTTTGAATTTGTATTCTATTTTTTTTATTTTATCTATTAATCACCTCATTATTATCCTTTTCTCATCATGAATTTACTATTTAAGGATAACATAGAGTTTAATCCAAAAAACATTATGAGCCTTATCCATCCCAATAGGTTTCCCCATAAACAACTTCTATCTTCCACTTTAGAAGAAATAATGTGCATGTTGCCACTTGTACTACCAAATAAGGGACTCCTCATTCATCATCAGTTAATAATCCTATTTTATCCTTAGAAGATGATTCTAAATTAGAGTATACACCTAAAATGCTTTTCTTCATTATAAAATTTCCTCAACATAGAGGAAAGGACCTGTTGACCATTTTTCCCCATAGGCCAAAATGGATCAACCCCTTATAGTCAAAATATTGTATATGGGATTTTTATAATGTTATATGGTATGTTATAAGTAATTTAATGTCATTTCATATGGAATTATAAGTATTGGTCATGGCCTAGCTTAGTCCTTCTATCTTTTGGTATCTTAACGATCATTTTTTGATCATATATGCAAGTAGCAGATGTTCATGGTGTTGAACAGTCGCAAGAGTAGGTCTAATTTTTGATAAGTATTAGATAATTTAAAATTCCTTCAAATGAATTATCCACACAAATATTAAAATAAAAGTACAAGATATATTTCCCTCAGAGAAATTGTTCCACTTTTTGGCTGTGTTATTTCTTTCAAGAGTTTTGTTTTGGGACTTTTGGGCTAAGTGTCAGGAATTGTTTTAGATAATTTATCCAAAAAAATAATCTCAATAGGCATTTATTTAGGAAAATGGACCCTAAAAAAATCCCAAAACGTATTTCTTTTAGAAGTGGACCTTTGTAAAAAGACCAAATGATATCTTTTGTAAGCTAAGTGTCAGATTTCTTTCAGGAAAATTATTTGCACAATTTTCTTGAAGGAATAATTCTTTTGGGGAAAATGTTTGGTAAATTTTTTGGAGGAATGAATTATTTTAGAAAAAATGTTTGAAGAAAAATACAAGGGTTATTTATTTTGGGAAAATTGTTTGAACAATTTTCCTGAAGGGTCATTCTAAAGGAAAAGTGGTCTGATACACTTTTCCTAAAGGGCACTTTTTCAAGAAAAGTATCCTAAACACTTTTCCTAAAGGGTATTTTTCTTCACCAAAAGGTATAAATTAGAATTTATGAAGGGTCATTTCTCAGGAAAATGGACCAATGAAAAAGTTCTGAAGGGCATTTTCAAAGGGCAAAGGGCTATTCTAAGAAGGCCAAAGGGCAATTCTAAGACCACAATTCTTTCAAGAAAATTTTCCCTCGACAATTTCCCTAAAGTTAAAGTTATTTCAAACATTTTATCTGATACAAAAATCCTAAATATAAGGATATAAATGGAAGAAGTAGTCCATAATCTCAATTTTCTCACAAGGCTTTTAAGACACTTTGGGTTTAATTAAATTGTAAATTTCCATTTGTTAAGGATAGGACCAGATTTGATAGCCCCTATGGAATGCCAAGAATGCTTGTAATGGCTTAAAAGTGTATGGGATCCAATTGGTTTTTCATTTTTTTCAATGAGATACTTGGGCCTAGTAACAAAAATTTTAAGTAGGTACTTTACTAACATCACCATTGCCATATATGGATGAGTCAGAGAGAATCGATCCTATGGGTTTATTCACATTTGTGACTAGATCACATGTACCAAGTTTTAGGTAATTTAACTAAACAAAACAAAAGATATGAAGATTTAAAGTTGGCATCTTAGTAAAAATTTGCTAAGTTTCCATTCTTAGCCAATTTGCAAGGAGCTCAAATAAAGTCAAGTGAGCATATTGATGAGGTCATATCTCACACATGCGATAGTTTTAGGAAAAAATGATCATATGAATTTATTCATCTTGATCCCTAATTACAATGCACCAAGTTCTAGATAATCTACTAAATCATGGTATAAGTTATGCATGTTCAAAGTTATCTCCTCAGTCATATTTCACTAAGTTTCCCATACTTAGCCAAATGAACTAAACCATCACTAGACCATCATGTAGGATCAAATGAACCAACCAAATTTTACATATAATATATTCATTCATAAGGCTCATGTGTTTGGTAGATAAAATGAGTTCATTCCTTTTGGCCTTAAGAACATCTCATAAAAGTTTGGTGCCTCCATGACTTTTTCACTTCAAAAGTTATAGGCCTTCAAATTTTGTGCTACAACATTAGACATTCACATTGACATCAAGTTTAAACTTAGGAAAAACTAAATATTTTTAGCTTAGATTTTATTGTCTATATAATGTCAATGATGGTGATACAAATTTCATTTGATAGGATGAAGGACATCAATTTGAAGATCATGAACTAGCCATTAGATTTCAAATAATGGGTTCCAATAGATCAATGATTGGTGTTTAATCAAGCATTCAGATCCAATAGAGAGTAGAGGTTAATGGGGTTAGTGAATCTCAAGAGAAAATGTGTACATGACAAGTGTCAATAATGTGTTCAATTGGTAAAGGATCAATGGCTAGCACATGATCATGAAAATCAAGATCAACATAATGAGATGATTCAAAAAATCAATGATTCAAGCTAATTTTTGATGGTCAATCAAATGAAAGAAATACCAAGTGACTTAGACAGAGGTTAATAAATTAATTTTTAATGGGTTAAGGTAAAAATAGATATGGAGCCAATTTTTAGTATGGTTCAATTTGAACTAGAGCTAACATTTCAAAGGATGCCATCGAGGCAAACATGCAAAATTTAACAGTTTCATATCTAGTACTAACTTCATGAAAGGGACCCTTCTCCTCACTATTGCATGAAATGATGAACTAGAAAAGATTATTTTAAACCAAGATAAATCCATAATAGATTGATCCAATTATTCTAATCACATTGATACTAGAGCCCAACTCAAAACAACTTGATCCTCTAATTCTAACCATCAGGGAAGATCAAAGAGGGAATAATGTAACTGAGAAACCACATGAAGTGATAGGGATCAATCAAAAGGTCTAAAGGAGCATAATTTGTAGAAATAGTTGTAACTATATTTTAAAAATTTGAACTGATTAGTTGCCCTTTTTTATCACCAAGGCTCCCTTTCTCTTGCTTCATTTTTTCTATAAATATAGCTCTTGATCTATTTTAAAAACAACCACACCATTATGGTGAAGCCCTCATAGATTGATGTTATATTTTTCCTTAGAACATTAATATAAGTCTATTTTTGAGTTTTTAACATTGTCTAAGTTTTTAAATGATGTGTGGTGATGAGAAGTGATAATTCTGTATCCTTCCTTCCCTTATCATTTCAGGTTTAAGCAAAAAAAATTAGTCTAACTAGTCATATAGACTATAATCTAGTGTGTAAATATTTTTTTAAGTATACAATATTCCCTAGAGTATGAAATATACCCTATAGTTCATTTACCTTGTGTTATTTCTCACATCTCACTTCTATATTGAAATACTCATGTTAGAATCTATTTAAACTTAGAGACTACTCTATATGTTTTATTTCATTATGGTAGAAATATGATGGTCATATAGAAGACATTCTTGGTGTATCACCTCCTTTACAGTATGTTAAATTTATTCATTTTATAATTATTTTCCCCATAATTAAGTAGTAGCTTAAGTGATAAAAATCACATGATATATTCAGGGAATTAGCCTTTAAACCTAGAGGCTCATTTCTAATATAGGTACACCGACATACCTAGAAATATTTTTATGTTGCCAAAATCTAGAAGAAGCTTAAAAAAACTCTTATAGGGTACAAGATTTGGTGACAATATTTATGACATGATCATTAGGACCGTATTGTATTCAAGATAATTTTTCAAGGTGAATGTTGGTCTTGACGAACACAAGATGTAAATTGTTGTGCTACCAAGCATTTGGTGACTCCTAAAAGTAAATCTAGTTTCAGACCATTATTTGGTTATAAAATTTCCACCATAATTTATGGTCCTCACTAGGTCATCCTCTATTAGAACATCCAATCCTATTAATCCACCCATTTATCCTGAGATCCCTCTTACAATTCAATATCCACAACCTAATATACCCTTTAAAGAATGAGTCAATTTTTCTAAGGAGGAAGAGGCTAAATAAGTTTAAAATATTGAAGAAGAAAACATGGATAGACCTCATGCTTTCCTTACCTTCAACACTTATAATCCAATAAAACTTCATGTGTATGATTCCATCCCTCCTAATTCCACAAAAGGTGTGCCCACATTCAATGGTGAGAGTTATATCGCACCTAGTGAGCACATTAGAGGTTTCTCTATTTTTTTGTAATTTCCATAGTATTGTTTGAGAGAAAATTGATATTAGGATCCTTTCCATGTCCCTTAAAGGTTAAGGCTCTTGATTGGTATAGGACTCTAGAAGGTGGATGCATCACAATATGTAATGAGTTTGGAGTGTTGCTAACTTTTAGATTTAGGAACGAAAGTGATTGTAATTATCACATACATCAATTTAACATGATAAAGAGGGGACCTAAATAAATAATTCATGACTTCAATTAAAGTTTTTTTAAGACTTGAGATAGGTTTCCTCTTCTTATGAGACCAATTATTAGTTTTCTGTTCCCTACTTACTTAAGATCCATTGGGATCAAAATTGTTGTCATGCTTCAATCTATGGGAGGATGCACCCTCCCTAAAGCATATGAACTTCCTATCAAAGATGAAAATAATCTTATCCAAGTGGAAATATTTCCACCTATAGTGTTTATTCCTATTTTGTCTCATGCTTCTTCTAGTAATCCATATGTATCCCAAGTTCCTAATGCCAATACCAAACCTAAGGTGGCTCCTAGGCAAGCAAAAAATAATATTGATTGGAAAGAAAAGTTCCTAGATTTAGAGGCTCAAAATAGATAATTTAATGTGAAATAAGTTTTTTATAAAAACCCTTACCCATATCAAAAAAATATATGTTCAACAATATGAAAGAGGGAGAGGCCAATGGCAGCCTAATCCTAATAGGCCTACTAAAGCATATAATCCTAACTCTACCACCAATGCAAAGGAGATAGTACCCATTCATAGTAATTTTCTATAGGGAGAAGATTAGAAGAAAGACCAATTCATGGATATAAATAATAATGGATAAAAATCTCTAGTAGCTCAAGGGGTAGTTACTCCCCTCCTATCAAATGAAGATGAGTTGATGATGTTAGTTAATGAGGGTTGATAACCTCAAGGAGAGATCTTCACCAATTTTAAATTTGAAGACACTTTTGTGCTAAATCAAGGAGCCTGTAGTGTAGATAATATAAGGTCAAAGAGGAAGGATCTAGGATATGGTATCATCATTCCCACAGGATCATTTGATTCTCATATAAGGTAGCAAGGCATGGCTATAAATGTGATAGCTTCAAAAGCTCCTATACCTCTAATAAGTCAAAATATGGTAAGGTTTGTTTAGGTTACCTATATTCCTAAAGTTATAAGTAATTATTTACCTCTAAGGACATAAGAAAATATGATTACTAATTCTCTAAACATAGTATATTCCTTGAAGAGTGCCAACAAATCTATCTCCTTATGGGATATCCTTCATATGTCTATCCAAAAAGAATTATTATAAATGAAATTATCCACTATTAGTACTATCCTTTCATCTTCAAATAAAGGTAAAAGTCATGTTGTCCTTAAAAATGATCCTAAAAATATTTTTGAACCATCTACTAGGACTGAGAATCCTCCACCATTTTACATTAGTCTCATAGTGGGTGATAAATTGGTTCATAATTGCATAGTTGATAGTGAAGCCTCTACTTCTGTCATACCCAAAGTTATAGATAACAAGGTGGGATTAAAGTACAAGTCTCATAGAAAAGGAGTTCTCTAGCTATATGGTACACCTACTAAGACCATAAGGCTGATAAAAAAACTTAAATGTTTTCTTTCATGATTATCTTAGCTTTCATATCCTTCAAGATATAGTTATTATTGACTTCTCAACCCACTTCGTAATCTACCTGTCAAGGGACTTCATAGCCAAGATAGGTGGATATCTCTTAGTTGACTAGTCTTTCTTAGATTTTAGGATAAGGTATGGGACCAAGGTGATAATTAGAACTTATCCTTTGTCTATATTTCATATTGAACCCTACATTGAATCAAGTTCTAACTTGAATTGCATTGTTCATGAGGAGGAGCCTAATTTGGACGAGTGAGCTTCTAAAATTGAATGAATTATTGATCTATTTTTTGGATCAATATGTTTTAGATTCATATGTACATGATGCTTATGCATACTTTAAGAATATTGACCTTGAGACTTACCTTATGCATGAGTAATTATTTGAAGGAGATGAGGTAAGTGATAAATATTCTCATGTTGGTGAGTGCAACTATATGATTCATGAGTATTGTGATCATAGGTTGATGAACCTAATTTATAACCATAGTGGGAAGAATGATGTTTTAATTCCTTCTATTGATGAAGACACTCTGTATGGTGACACTCATGAAGAAGATGAGGATGAATTATAGCTAAGATTTCAAGCCATATGTCAAGAGTTTGACAAGATTGGTAATGTTTATTCTTCTCTAAAGAAATGTATGCCTAGTATGTTTGTTGATGAGACTAATGATCAGAATCCTAGGTTTTATATAAATCATGAAATAAAATGGCATGTTGTTAAGAAGATGGGCATCAATATACTATTCAAGATCTTAAAATTCTAAAGGGACCCAATTAGGTCAAGGTAGAAATTGTTATGCCTAAAGGATAGTTATGAGATCCTTCTAGAATTAATATATGTTTAGAGGGGGTGGATCATAAAGAATAAGAACTTGATACTCCCAATCATCAAGTATATCCTATGTAATAAGATAGAAAGGTTGAGTTAGATATCATCTTTACTATTCTATAGTATGAGGAATGTATATTAGCTATGGAAATGATCAAAAGGATTGTAACTCTAACAAAGAATCTTAAAGATAATTAAATATCATTCATGAATGTCCCAAAAAAATTCAATTGTATGACTAAGAAGATTCAAAAGTGATAGGCTTCTTGATCACCTACATATGCAAGTGATTGGTGACGAGCAAGTTCCTCATGCTAGGTTGCCTTCATGGAGTGATAAAGATGCTAGGGGAACCATTTTTGACCTTGGTTGAGATGTGATTATATGTTTAAACTATGAAGGTATGTCTCGTAAATATTAGGTTGGGTGTGTGTTTTGTTTCTTGTTCTACAGTGTCCTAATAAGTGCTTTTGAAGCATAGTGTGTTTTGCTTAGTTTATTTCTTTATTTTTTGTTCCTATTATTTTTTATGTTTCATGTGTTGTTAAAGGTAGTTTATATGTCTATATTTTATACTTATAGCTCCATATCCTGATGGAAAATATTAGGTAACTAGTCATGGCATAATAAGAATGCCACCCTTGGGAAATTACCACAGATGTTAACCACTTTTTTCCATAGGCCAAAATAGATCAACCCCCTATAGGTGTAATATTTTATAGGGGATTTTTATAATTTTATAGGTATTTTTAAACTCACTTTAGGTCATTTCATATGGCATTATAAGTTTTGGTCATGGCTTATCTTAGTCCATGTGTCTTTTGGTATCTTAAGGGTCATTTTTTGATCGTATATGCAAGTAGTAAACTTTCATGGTGTTGAGAAGTTGTAAGAGTGGGTCTAGAGAAGCCTAAGGTTGCACTTTAGATATATTTCAACTTTTGGACAAGTGTTAGATCATTCATAATTCCTTTATAGGAATTGTCGACTCAAATCCCATAACAAAAGTATAAGGCATATTTCCCTTGAAGAAGTTGTTACACCTTTTGGTTGAGTGTTATTTCTTTTGGGACTTTTGTTTCGAGTCTTTTAGGATAAGTGTCAAGAATTTTTTTAGATAATTTATATAAAATAATAATCTCGAAGGGAATTTATTCGGGATATTGGACCCTACAAAAATCTTGAAAGGTATTTCTTTGAGAAGTGGACCTTTGAAAAAATCCCAAAGGGTATCTTTTTCAAGCTAAGTGTCATATTTATTTCAAGAAAATTATCCACACAATTTTCTCTAAAGCATAATTATTTTAAGGAAAATGTATGGAAAAAGTTTTAAAGGCATGAATTATTTCAAACAAAATGTTTGAAGTAAAATACAAGGGTTATTTCTTTCGATAAAATTATCTGAACAATTTTCCTAAAGGGTCATTCTATAGTAAAGTGGTCTGATACACTTATCTTGAATGGAAATTTTGCAAGCAAAGTGTCCCAAACACTTTTATTGAATGTTTTTTTTCCTCACTGAAAGGTCCAAATAAAAATTTATGAAGGGTCTTTTCTCAAGAAAATGGACCAATGCAAAATCTATGAAGGGCATTTTCCATGGGCAAATGGATATTTATAGAGGGATGAAGGACAATTCTAAGGCCACAATTATTTTTTAAAAAAATTCCCCTTGATAATTTTCCTAAAGGACAACTTCTTTCAAACATTTTGTTTGATACACAAATCCAAAAGATAAGGATCTAAAGGAAATAAGTAGTATATGACCTCAATTTACTCATAAGTCTTATAAGACAAGTTGGGTTCACTTAAAGTGTAAATTGCCATTTGATAAGGATAGAACTAGATTTGTATAGCCCCCATGTGATGCTAAGAATGATTACAATGTCTTAGAAGTATATGGGATCCAATTGGTTCTTCATTTTATTCACTGAGATACCTGGGCCTGGTAACATAAATTCTATGTAAGCACTTTGTTAATGTCACCATTTCCATGTGTGGATGATTTAGAGAATTGGTCATATGGGTTTGTTAACATTTGTGACTAGATCATATGTGCCAAGTTTTAGGTCCTTCAACTAAGCACAACAAAAGATATGAAGATCTAATTTTGTCCTCTCAATCAAAATCCACTAAGTTTCCATACTTAGCCAATTTGAAAGGAGCTCAAATAAAGCTGAGTGAGTATATTGTTGAGGCCATATCTCACACATGTGCTAGTTTTAGGAGAAAATTATCATATGGGTTTGTTCATCCCTATCACTAGTCACTACATGCCATGTTATAGATCATTTTATGAATCATATTATAAGTTATGCATGTTCAAAATTAGTTGTTCACTGAACTTTTGCTAAGTTTCCCATACTTAGCCAAATGAACTAGACCATCACCAAATCATCATGCAGGATCAGATTAGCCAACCAACTTGTACATTGAATATCTTCATTTATAAGATCCCAATATTGGTGTATCAAAAGGGTTTGTTTATTTTAGCCTTAAGAACATCTCTTAAAAGTTTGGTGCCTCTTTGATTTTGGTGCTTCAATTTATAGGCCTTCAAATTTGGACTTACAACATATGACATTTGCACTGACATCAATATTAAGCTTAGGAAAAATTAACTCTTTTCAACTTAGATTTGATGATTTGTATAATGTAAATTATGGTGGTGCAAATGTAATTTGATGGGAGAAAAGATGTCAATTATAAGATCATGAACTAGCCATTGGATTTTAAATAATGGGTCCCAGTAGATCAAAAGTTGGCATTTGATCGAGAATTCAAATGTAAAGGTGAGTAGAGTTCAAAGGGGTCAGTGAATATCAATATAAAATGCATGTATAACAAGTGTCAATAGTATTTTCAATTAGTTGGGGATAAACGGTTGGTGCTTGATTATCCAAATCAGGATCACTGGAGTAAGATGAATTAAAAGATCAATGATCCAAGCTAGTTTTTAATGGCCAATCAAATCAAAGTAATCCTATGTGACTTAGAGAAAGGTTTAAAAAGTAATTTTTGATGGAGCAAGGTAAACAAAAGGTATATAATCAATTTTGAGCATGGTTTAGTTTGAACTAGATCCAACATTTCAAAGGATGTCAACACTCTAGGATCAATTACATGAAAGGGACCCTTCTCCTCACTATTATATGAAATGACAAACAAAAAAAGAGTAGTTAATAGTAGGACAAGTCTTTAATAGATTAATCTGATTGTTCTAATTGCATTGATGTCAGATCCCATCTTAGAACAACCTGATCACCATTGTAAGCATCAAGGAAGATCAAAGAAGGAATAATGTAACTATGCAACCACATGAAGTGATGGGGATCAATCAAAAGGTCTAAAGGAGAATAATTTATATAAATGGTTATAAATATAGTTCAAAAATTTGAATTTATTGATTTTCTTTTTTCAGCACCAATGCTCCATTTATCTTGCTTCCTTTCTTCTATAAACATAACTCTTTAGCTATTTCAAAAACAACCACACCATGTATGGTGATTACCTATTGGATTGATGTTATATTTTGACTTTTAACATTAATACAAGTATATTTTTGAGTTTTGAACAATTTTTTAAGTATGCAAGTGATGTATGGTGATGAGAAGTGATATTTCTTTATCCTTCCTTCCCTTATCCTTTCATGTTTAAGATTTCTTAGTCTAACATGTCATATAGAGTGTAGTCTAGTGTGTAAAGGTTTTTTAAATTATAAAATTGTACTTGGAGTGTGAAATATACCCTCTAATTCATTTACCTTGTGTTACTACTCACATCTTGCCTCTATATTAAAATATTCATGTTAGAATATATTAAAACTTAGATACTAGTTTGTCTATTTTATTTCATTATGGTCTAAATATTATGGTCATGTGGAAGACATTATTGGTACATAATCTCCATTAGAGTAGGTTAAATATATGTATTTTATAACTCTTTTTACCATAACTAAGTATTAGATTAAGTGATGAACATTGCATGATATATTCAAGGAGCTATCCCTTAAACCTAGAGGTTCATTTATAATATAGGTACACCCACATACCTATAAATGTTCACATGTTGCCCAAATTTTTAAGAAGCTTAAACAACCTCTTCTAGGGTGCATTATTTAGTGATAATAATACCCTTTAACTATTTACAATCTAATGATAGGTGTTTAAGTATAATGATTCCTTCCACCCTCCCATACATTCTCTAATGGATTTGGGGGTGACACCTTATTTGTTTATTAACCTCTCCCTTATATTTTGACTCCTTACCATATCATGACCTCTTATTATATGATATTTTCAACTTCCATGTTAAGTATCTCCACTAACATGGTAGGTTCAACATCTTGTGGGTCTTTTCCAATGCCCCTACTCCTTAATCAAGCCACTAGTGCATCATTTTCTACCAATTACAATCACTCTAATAGTGCTTCCTTTTCTTCCCATACTAATCATTCCACTAGTGAATATTTTGTTACACATGTTATCCATGCTACTAGTGATTCATTTTCTACCAATGCTTCTCACACCACTAGTGGTGTGCATGTCACTACTCATAGTACAACCTGAGAGACTAATATTAATACTAATTCTTTACATGCCACACAAATTAGTCAAAATACTACCCAAAACAATCAACTCTTACTGAAAACTCATAATGAAATGAACACTTTTTAAACCAACAATTCCAATCAAATGATGAATATGAAAAATCATCTCATTCACCTTCAAAATCAAACTTAACAGGTTCCATGGGGAGTACAAAATCTAAATACCCCCTAACTACTCTTAGGGATTCTCATGGTAACCTCATTCCTCAACTAGACCTCATGAATAAAATGATCAAACATATCCAAAATGAACCTCTTATATCACAAATTTCCAATATCAACATAGGATGCATGACACCCACCATTAGCTATAATGGGTCCACTAATTCAACCTTACATCTAAAAACATTTGAAAATATCTATAAAGAATGGGTTAAACCTAATAATTTTGTTACAACCAAGCTATTAGATAAAACAATCTTAGAAGATGCTTTAGATTGGTAAAATGAACTTAACTCCCATTCTATCACTAGCTTGTAAGATCTTGTTAAATCCCTAATGCAAGAGTTTCAAACTAGTGATCTCTATAAGAATACCTTGGCTCAATTCATCCATTATAAGAAACCTGAAACTAAAACAACATAAGCTTTCATCAAATGATGGAAGAACTTGTCTACTAAATGTGAGAATAAAATGGAAGATGATAATATCTTTCATCTATTCACTAATGCTCTCTATCCCAAGTTGCAATATTGAGTTAGGACTCTCTCTCCAATAACTTTGGATGAAGCCCTTGACCAAGATA
Organism: Torreya grandis; assembly: GCA_037957365.1. Taxonomy (NCBI): domain Eukaryota; kingdom Viridiplantae; phylum Streptophyta; class Pinopsida; order Cupressales; family Taxaceae; genus Torreya; species Torreya grandis. Next base: position 237,087 of record JARHVA010007969.1, on the reverse strand, counting down.
ATCACTGATATTTTCTCATCTACCAATTTGAACCATCCCATCCTTACGTGGAGACTAGCATGCATAATTAAAAATAAAAATCATCATGCTACTAATTATGGTGTCATAAAAACTTATGACACCATTAAAAACATTTAAGCCATTACTCCCAACAATGTTTTGGATCATGTTCCCCATCTAAGCAACACTTGTAATCCTATATTTTCCAAAAGAAAAAACATTAATGTTCATAAACCATTATCCTTATCCAAGATTCAAAAAAATATTCTAGGGCTTGTAGCATGAGATCTTTATCCCACTCATCCTATGAAATCATGGTATTATCCAAACAAATCTTGTTGGTTTCATGCAAGTTGAGGCCACTCTTATGAGACTTCTAGACAATTATGTAATCTAGTTATGGATTTTCTTCTTGAACCAAACTTTGATCATGAAAAACTCATTTTCAAGAACCAAAAATCATATGACATAGCCTTTAAAGATCATGAAAAACAAAAAACATCAATATTTAAACCAAGATAATGCTCATCTTAACATATACAAAGATCTTCCTCCTAATCATCAAGATAGAAATTATAAGCCTACCCCTTCCACTAACCTTGAAAGTCTTAAAGACCTCACTATGGAAGAAAAATGTAGTAAATAACTATAACATGAAAAGGGTAGTTGATTTCATTGATTCTAATCCAACCCACATGTGTCAAACCTCCCAAAGCTTCCACATCATCCAAGACTCTTTCCCATCTCATCTAACAGAGTTGGGGCAAGAAAACCTTGTCTCTTTCCAAGAACCACTTCTAACATCTCAACTAGATATTACCTCTCACATTATCTCTACTATCCCCCTAACGTCTACACCTATTGATAACATTCCTCACCTTCATATAGTATTTCTTCAACTCAATCATAAACAAAACCAAAATCAACTATCCCATAATTTAAGGATAATCAATCGATTAGTACTCAAACTAAACCAACTACATCTTATCAACACAAGTTTGAATGTACTTCTAGTTATCCTTCCAAAGATATCCTACAACATTATTTTCCTCTATCTATAATATCTGCATGGGCTATTATGAATGGGACCCCATAGTATAACTTTCTCATCTTTGATCTCAAATAACATTCTTAGAAATCATGTGAACTTCCCTTATTCAAAACTATCTGATGAAATTATTATTTGAAATGAACATCCCTCATCCTTCCCTAGAAGGATGTGAATATACCTTATTTGGGTTTGAATATAGTATCTTACAATAATGTAAAGATATGTCCATATACCTTGATGAAATAATGGAAACTTTTCTTTCCCTTAAATTTCTTATCTCTTCCATGATTCTAGATGAGATTATACTTCACATGGACTATCCTCCACTATTTATTAGCATCCAAATCAATGATATCCAAGTCAAACACATTTTAATTGATGAGGGTTTAGGTACTTGTCTTACCTCCATTGATTTCATTAAAACTCTTGGATATTTTGAGTGCAATCTTAAGTATACATGAAATACATGTCAAGGTTATTATAAAAGGAAAATGATTCCTTTAGGTTGTATATGAATTCTTATTACCATTCCTCTTATCACTATCCAATTGAAATTTATTATATTTAATTTTCCCCTTTCCTATAACATCTTGCTTGGTAGACCTTGGACTCATCACATGAGGGATGTTGCCTCATATGCCTGTCAATGCATAAAATCATACCATAATGGTGCTATATACAATATTTTAGGAGACACAAACCCTTGGAATTTCAAATAATTCCAAGAACATGGTGTCTTTAAAATTAAATGCCTTGAACCCTTGCTTATTATCCCATTCAGGGAATATCAATATATTAATTATCCTATCAAATTTTACAATGGTCACCTTGAAATAATTGGGTATATACCACCTAAGCTTTTATATTTCAATGATGATGAGATGGATGATATTAGAATTAGGATAAAAACTTCAGATATCTCCCCTAATCTCATTGCCTAGCTTCCACTATCCTTAAAACTACACTCCCATAAACCCCTTATTAATGACATGCCTATGGTCTTAACCAAGATTCAAGAATATATTCATCAAGTAACTTCCAATTAAAATGTCAAACCTACCTATACCATTGACTTTCATACACTTGATAATGATGATGGTTATACTTTAGATGATCCATTTCTAGGAGGACTTGTCTAGGCTAGAGATGCTAAGCTTATTCAATATCATACTTATTTATTTTATTATTTTTATTCATATTATTTTGCTCATTATTTCATAGTTCCTAATTATAGTATAACTCCTAATTTTCATAGGATAGATATGGATCGATCACATGGTAAAACTCTAGTTTTACTAGAGCCTCTTAGAAGCATGCTCATGGATCATGCTATGGCTGGTTCTTATCATTTTGATAGATAATAGGAACCTTATAGTTTACTTCTCCCAAAGATGTTATATAATTTTCTCAAGCCCTATATGCATCCTACTTCATCTTCAACTGAACCTACTTTGGCTTTTACTCCCACTCTACTTTTAGATAAGACTCATCCTATTTTTACTTTTATTTTACCTTTAGTTGATCGTAACCCAATATCTATACCATCCCCACCTCTCCTTGGTGATTTCCTTATTCCTTTCCCACAAATTGGTCCCCTACCTACCCAATGGCATGATGAACCTTATTTTGATATTCACAAAGTTTTTAGTCATTGGACTAGAGACTACTAGTTATACTAGCCTTCCCCACCTTATACTTCTACCTATTTCATTATTAGACCCCTAAAATCTACTAACAAGTGTATCTATTGATTGTATGGTATAGATAATAATTATTCAACCTATTGTCTAAAGACTCATCAATATATTAACACATTGCATCCTACCCTTACCCATCCCAAAGACAAAGTTATACCTCCTCCAAAGTTGTTACCTGAGTATATACCAAAATATGAGGAGGTATATTTTATTTGGCACCAATGCATTACCCATCATACCAATAATTTCCACATTCTCTAATAGAGTATTGATGATCACCTTATATTGGTTATTTCACCCACTATTCCTCTTTACATAGGTTTCCCACATAAGAATGTTCCTCCTTCTTCCATTGTGGGTCCTTCTTCCCTTATTGTTCCTTCTTCCCCTATGGTTTCTACCACACCTATGGCTCTTTCCCCACTAGTGGTTCCACCTTCTTATCTTGTAAATACCATTCCTATTATGAAATTTATTCCCCTTATTGGGTATTCTATGCATGATATCCCTCATGATCATGATGATTCATCTACACCTACATTTAATGTTGAGGATATTTGATAAGAGATCTTTTCACAACTTTCCTTAATTATTGATGAAACTTTAGATGCTATTAGGATTTTGTTTTATCGATATATTTCAGCTATCATGGATAATATTTGTGGAAAGATTTACTAGTATTTAAGAGCATAACATGGTGTTATTTTCATTTTCTTCTTAATTATGATTTTGGATTAGACTTATGATCCACTTTTATATATCTTATATAATTTTAATATGTGTCAAGTTTGGTTTCACTTATCTATTTCACATGGATCTTTATATTATGAATTTTGTGTTATATATGGTTTCATTTTTCACTCATATTTTCTTATGGATTCTTTTTCATTATTTCCATGATTTCACACTTATATTTATGAGTTAATTTATTTTCATGAATGTCTTTGTATTCCCTAATGATTAGTTTTTACCTTATTTCAAAAAGTTAGATAATTATTATTATGACTTAGTTATACAAACCTTGATACCCTTAGTAATCCTTCTTTACCATGTGATTAGTTAATAAGCAAGGAATTTTATTATAATCTTATCTCACTGATCTAATTTTTATTTCCCTTTTTCAACTATCTCCTTTCACATACTAATCATATATACAGTTGAAACTTGAGAAAACATATTGGATCATAAGTAAGCCTAAGTGTTTAGTCATTCATATCATTAGATAGTTAGCTTCCTTTAACCAAAGTCTAAATCTTATTCATGTGTATCACTTTTATCCATCACGTTGGTTATTCAAATCCATATGGATGAGGAATAATAAAATCCATAAAATTTAGAATCCAAATCATTTAAACAAAACACAATGGTAATAAAGGTGACATACAAATTTCAAAAGTTAAATCACACTAAAAGACATGATTCATAGCACATCTCCTTTTTATAATCGAATATCAAACTTTAATGTTAGCCCCATAATAGATTCAAGGTATATTTGGGTGTGGTAGGCTAGTATATTGGGAAAGGAGAATAAATAAAATCTCTTTTAGTGATACCTACTTTCTCACACAAGTATCCAATCTTCATAGTAGATAAATACTTTTGTAAGAGGTCCTGAGGAATGGGGAACATGTTTCGGGAAGGTAGGTCCATTTAAATATTATTTTTCATATAATAAATATGAGTTAATATTAGTACCTCACTTATTTGCCTATACAACTTTATGTTTATTGTTAATTGGTATCCTTTGTATTTTTATGGTCGCTAGACTCTTAATGTCTTTCTTATGTACCTAGTATGACTCATGTTTACTAAGGTATTCTCATATATGAGTGTGTCATGATTTTTACATTACCTCTTTAATTTATAACATTACTAATATTTCCACTTGAGAATTATTGTTTTGTTAACTAATCATTCCCCCTAGAGGTTCCATTTGTGAGTTTCATTATAAGACCATGGATATGACCAAGCCTTCCTTAAAAATTACCACACTACAAACATATTTTAAATCATTCCCATAGTTTTTTCCACCTCATTTGTGTTCCATTTATGAGTTTTAGTGTAAGACCATGGATAAGACCAAACCCTATTCATAAAATATTCCAATACCCAAGTCAATGAAATTACATGTGTCAAATTTGAGATAAGTAGTGTTTGATTATGAGTTACACATCATTGACATGTTTCCCATCTTGATTTAGTATGTTTTATTTTTACTTCATTAATATTTCACTCTTATCTTTTGATTTTTTGATTGAATGTATGTTTATAAAAATTTTATTAAAATATTCGTAGTTCTCATCTTGAATTAGTGTGATTAATTTAATTCCATTTTACATTTTGTCTCTCTTTTTTTACTTCCCAATGTGATTTAATATGACTGATTGACTAATTACTTTATTTTTATACCATTTTTTTTCATGTGGATTCTATTTTATTACAAAATTTTCAAACTCCCCAACGTGATATAGTGTGATTTTTTTTTTCATTTTAAATTGGTGAAAATATATTTATGGTTTAAAAACATTTTTTACCCCTGTTAACATCTTTGGTTTATTATATTTAGTTATCTTTTTTTATTACACATTTCCCATCATGATATAGTGTTTAATACATTTTTTTTAATTACTTATACTCTTTCAAATCATTTTTATCCTTTTATTTTCAACCATGCATGTGTATCGCATAATACTAGAAAAGAAAACACAAACCACATATTTCCCATAACATATATAACAAAAGCTAAGTACATGTGCTAGAAATAAATATATCAATGCAACCATATCCAAATATAAGTACAACTCATGAAATCAATACAACTTTTAAATTAATATATATGTATATCATCATGTGTTTTATACAGAATAAAAAATACAATAAATCTATCTCTAAGGTTAAGATCCATCATGCCTATCTAATTGTCTAGCCATACTACCCATAGATGCCTATGATTGTCCCCTCTGAATAGTGTGTTATAAAGAGGTAGTTTAGGATTTTAATTTAGCAACATATCCCTATAGATTTTCCACTTGGGCCTATACCTATTTGAGTTGGATAGTGTTATCCATGTGCATGACTCTCTCTTGTGCTAAGGCTTATCAAAAGTGTGCCTTCTCCCTCTCCAACCCCTATCAATGGTTGTAGCCTATCACTATATGCCTTTAGCTACCTCATGACCTCTCCCACTAGTCTCAACCAGCCCACCTAGGCTAGGGTAGATGAAACCACATGATCATCTAATGTGGTGGGGTCTTATGATTCCATCACCCCATCTAAAATTTAATGGTGCATAATAATAACTATGAATCCTAATATAATCTCCTATGTCATAAGATCTATAAATTCAAAATTATATAGGCATAATATCACATATACATCTTAAAATCATCTATCTACCATACTCATAATGTAACTAGTCTCCTCTATCAACTACTTAAATCAAAATTAGAACATTGTTCAACCATGTTGGAATCATCGATCATGGTCTCTTCATTTAAGAACCTCCTCTATAGGTCTCCTTTAAACCATTGTAAACCAAATATTCACCACTTGAGCATGCCATTATCCTCTCCTTATGGGTTCCTATATAGACCAAATATATCTTAGAGTAGCTATTATGTCCCTATGCATAGTAGCTCATGCATGTATCTCCTTACACCAATAGTACATACTTATTTGATGTGTGCATGGTGACTATTATGACATCTATTGTGGTGCCTATTTTTCCCCTACATCCACATCCATATCATCTCCCCCCTACTAGCTCTATTACCACCTAATATCATACTTGAGCACTCTATGGTCTAATAAATTAAAGCCTGATCACTGGTATCTCCATAGGTACCCATCTACCTTGCCTCCTTATTATATCTCTAACATGTTGTGCCTAATAATAAGACACTAATAGAGGGGCCATTGGATGGGGTATTCCAAACTATCCTAATAGGAATTCCACCAGATACAACTCCACACATGATGTGTAGTGGCATATGATCTACACCCATGCCAACCCTATCATAATGATTAGCCAACTAGGCAATATAATAATTATGTGCATATAGGACTGCCACATGATCTCCCCTCATGTGATAGTATATAATGTTGGCACATGGGGCATGGCCCATATTACATGGTTATGTATCCATATTAAAACTAAAGGCAACCTATCATTGACCACATGGGGCAACCCAGTAGGTCAATACATGGTAAACCTCTTATATACCCATGAACTTAGTAGAATCATAAACCCCATGGACTTATTCCCTCTAGATAACATCCCATAAATATCATGCATGAGATGGACCTAGATGGCATGCAAAAAATCATAGAGTGGTCCTTAATCTAATATAGACCATCATACGGCTATCGCATAAAATAATACCTTGTCATCTGACTTGTGAGACAACACTCATTCTATTATAAGTCTTATCACTACCTTATAAATGTATATAATGGATGAAATATAAATAAATAAAAAAACTCACCCTTAACTTAGGGTGAATCCTATATGAACATGTAAGCCATTAGGCTAATGTTTGTCTCTAATCCTTATGTTCTAGTGTGTCAGTAATCATTAGTGTCCCACCTATCAGAAGTCCAATAAATGCATGGATGTACTCTAGTGAGATACCCACCTCAATGATGTCCCCATCCACTTCACATTGAAAAGTTTTGGTCAATCATTCCTATGCTCCTAAGAACATGATAATGAGATCAACACTCAATGGGATCCATCTCATCTCCATGATGTTATCAAAACCTAAGGTAACCAATCAAGCTCTATCTACATCTAATAAATTATCTAGTAAATATGGTAGCCATGATACATCTACCAAGTTCTAATACCTCTAGAATCTCTAAAAAATATCAAATAACAAAGGATATATCAGATCTCCATGTCATAATATTTAAAATACATTCTTAAATTTTCATAAAATAACTCCTTAATCCACTAGTTAGATTTAATTTCTTATGTTTTCTAAATTTTCTACATAATCAACATATTTGATAATAAATAAACACTATACCCATATTATTACACAACATAATCCCATTCAATATTAAATCAATTATTGTCATTTCCAACTAAATTACCCCTTTCCCTTCTTCTAGCATACTACATCACCCTTGTGGTACAAAGTCAGCCCTCCTTGAAATCCTATATTGACCATTTATTACCAATTACATATACCCTATAGTATACAATTAACCATATTTTCCTTTTAGACTATAATAGCCTACTACTACATAGTCAATGACCCTTAGTAATACTATGTTAGTCCATTACTATGCAAGTCACCCACTCTCTTCTACTTGCATTATGAATTGAGTCAACTAGGTTGGCTCTATTCTTTCATTACAATAAATATTTTACCACTAACCATAAATTATTTAGGAATTTATTGGTCCAAATTATTCCTACCTAGTACACCATTCTACCCCTAATCTGCCTAAAAATTTCTTAAGGTCAATTTTGGTGCATATATTTTGCCTACCCAACAATTTTCTATATCTAGCTCAAATTCAAATAAAATTACTAAAAAAAATGAAATTCTTATTTTATTGCTTGTGTTGCACTCATTATGGGCACCAAGCATCCTCCCCATCTTAGTTTTTATCTCCTCACCATGATGTTTCTTTAGTATCAAACTCAGTCTCTCATAGCTCTATTTTCTTAGAATAATAAAAATAATAAATGAATTTTTTTTCACCTTATTAATATTTACTATTCAAAATTATTTACATGTCAAATACTTACCACCAGATTTTATTTTTCAAGCATATATTTGTTTCTACAAGATCTTTTTATAAACAATAAGATGTTATGGAATCTTGACATTATAGATAATCTATTCACATATTACTTTTATAATTTGAATTAAAAAAAAAAAGCAAAATTTCACTCTTTTTTTGCCAATTTATATAGGTATGCCTAATGTTCCCTACATTAGACACCTTCACATTTATTTCTCTTCATTCCTTATCTACATCACTAAGGTAAGTAAAGTTACATTTTTTTAATTTTGTCCTTTCATTTATTTTACATGCTTCTTACTACAATTTATTCAGTTACAACATTACATGTTACTAAGTTCTTTTCCCGAAGCACCTTCTCCTATTACACCTACCTGACATGTGATGAGATTTGAGTGGGGAATATGTATACACATAATGTTTTCAAACTTTATTAATTAATGATGATTTTTATCTTGTAGGAACCCATTGATTTCAATCTCTCTAAATTCACACCTTAAAGGGTACACAAGGAAAGGGGTGGGTAGACCATTATTACTTCCTATGATTGTTGTTCCCTATACCACCACTTGATATCTATACAACCATATTCTAGACACTTACCTAAGCCTTATCTCCTCTCTTGCACACTCCTCCAAGAATTTACTACCTTTATTATCCCCTTCCTAAGCCTAAAATCCTTTTTGATGGTTTGCGTTACACTGTTGGCCCCATTGACCTAGTATTCAAATTGATAAAACATGTTACGGGTAGAGGTTGGACCTTGGAAAACCTAGACCAAGACCTAATTTGTTTTTATCAATAATGATATAGAGTCCATTGGTCTGACCTTATCAACTAAAATTTCATAAAGGTTTAGGTTTAGATTTAGATATATATACACATCCATTTCTATCATTCATAACGAAGAGAAGAAGAAGAAGAATATATTATGAATCTTATTATCTACCATTATAATTGAGGAGAATATCTTAGGGTTCCAATAAATTATTTAGAGATATGGATATTGTCTTGTGGATAAGTCTATTAGATGCATAGAGAAGTCGTGTAGGTTAGAGATGACTTATTATTATTATCATTACATACCACAACAACCTCTTGTTAAGCACTTTGGCCAAGGGAGAGATTGAGGCTCGATGGGTTCATCTTAAAATTTGAGTATTTATAAATCTATTACTCATTTATAAGAATATATATATTTTCACTTTTACTTCTCTCCCATGCATTAATATTTCCTATACATTGATGTGAGTATAGATATTATATTCATGTTTAATTTTTATGTTTACTATCCCCACTTTGTGCCACAACCTTTGGTGATCACTAGATTTGATTTTACATTACTTTGTATTTACTTTGTGAATATGAAAACATAGGACCTAACTAGGGTTATTGCATGATGTTTCTTGACTAGAGGCTTTGGAACCCTCTCTAGTGATGTTATTATGGTAAGAGATCCCCTAGTTAAGTCTATCAAGTCCATCTTGGTCATGAACCTAAATATATAATGTATCAAAAATCACAAGAATAAGTAGGATTTATCTTCTCTGATCTAGGATTGATTCATATATAAGTTTCATTTCCATTTGCATACACTTTGAAATCTAAAATTGTTTTTGATTTTGAAATTTAGGTTCCCTTTTCATAAAATATGCATCTCATATATGTCTCATGTTGAAACCTGGGTACACCAATGTATATAATTCAACTATGATTTTTGGATAATTTAAAATTTGTGTGTGGAATAGCATGTTTCCATAACATGCCCCCACTATATATATGAAGTTGAAATTATTGTAAATGTGGAGAATACATTTCTAAAACATGCCCCCACTACATATCTAAATCTAGTGAACTGTGATAAATGTGAAATCCATGCCTCTATGTCATGCCCTAACTAATATTCCCTATTTTGATATGAGGGGAATTGGAAAATGGTAGTCACTTAACCTCAAAAGGATAATATACTTGTATAATCTATGTATGAACCATGTTTCATATATAAGGAACACGTCTAGGTAGATATATCATTGAAACACAAAGAACATTATCACATCAAATCTTAAGATACATAATTTGAATCATGAAAACTTATAGATATTAAAAACAAAAAGTTCAACATGTAATCCAACACACACACAATAGAACTCAACATTAAATCAAAAGATAATGGTCTAAGGAGACCTAAAACAAAGTGCATGTTTAAATGTTAACAATATAAGGGAGATGACTTAGTCAAATGTCTATAAATTAGGTAATGACATATTTAAATGGAAACATACAACAAACCAATGGCATATATAAATATCACAATAAGTAAACATAGGCATGTGACCCACAATCAATAGAGCATATTCAAATAATTGAACAAGTAATACAATGCATTAAAAAAAAGTGAAAAAAGGAAAGCATAGACAATAAACAACCATCATGACATAGCATACTAGCCCATTGATAATATTTGTTAGTAAAATGTTAAGTACATTTTATATCAAGTACATTGTAAAATATATATGTATGAATAAAGACATGTGTAAGCATATAAGCTCAAAAATTATAATGAAAATTGATCATAGAATAATATAATCTAGATGTATTATGATCAAATAAGTGTATACCCCAAATTTTCACATGATATGAGTAAAGGGAAGGCCCAACATCTAAAAGTGCATAGATCATGTATTTGTGTATGACTATATCACATTGAAAGGGTGAGTGAAAGGCATGAGTATATATAAATAAATGAAATTCTATCTAAAAACATGGAAATAACAACATAAATGACAAGGATATAATAAAATATGTAAATGTTAAAAGTATTTTTAAAATTTTTTTTTTTTCAATTTTTTGATATTTTTGAAATATTTGAGAGAATTGATAAAAAATCCTCATCATAATAAGGTGTATGAGAACTTGAGTCACTCACCCTTTATTTATAGTGACACATGTTCACCTCCTCGATGATTCTATGTAATGGTTTTCAAAAAGTTATTGGTGGGGAGGGGTGTCCATATCCCTTATGATGAAAATAGATTTCCCTATCCCTAAAAATAAAGATGATACACATATCTATATTATTCAATATTACATTCCAATAACAGAAGCAATGTTATCCAAATTTTAATGTCAAATTTGGGTCGTAATCTAATATCCATATGATCATGGGGACCACTTGTGGTCTACATGCTATTGGTATGTGGATGTAGCCAAGATATTTTGGCATTAATAGAGAGTATGTTAATTAAATTATATTAAGTCCCAATTATTGATTAAATGTGGTGATATAAATATTATACCCCATCAATATTAGCATTAATATTTAGATATTTATGCCTTAGTTACTTTGGAGGGTGGTTTTATTATACACCTTTTGAAGTATTATGTATTTTTTGCCTTTTAGGCACAATTGTTATGTGACCCTCACTCTTATATTTATTAATTTGGTTTTTCAATTCTTGACATTAATTTTTATAATGGCCAATGATCTAATGATAGTTACAATATGGTAATCACTTCTTAAGAAAAATTCTACTACCTGATTATACATGTTAGAAGGTAAAGATATCATGCTATGTTCAAGTAACATGGAAAGTATTGTATCCACAATATATTGGTTTATTGTGATATGTAAAATATGTTTTGGAGTCTTAAATGAGGCCTTAATATTATTTACATTATATATCTATATTTGACCCTTTTAAGGTTTAATTAATGTGTGAATCCAATAGAGATGTATGGAATAACAAGATTTTACATGCTTATATGTTATTTGTTTATTTTACCTTCTCTTAATTTGGTTCCATATCCTCTACAGGAAATCTTACATTATATGTAATAGGTCTTGTAAATGTGAATAAGTTATGTGAAAAATATTCAAGTGGATCAAAATTATTTTTTTACAATGTATCATATGTCATATCATGGCCTAGATCATCATCACTACCAAAATAATATAAAACATGGACATCTTGTTTCTTAGTATTAACCAATAAAGGAAGATCAAATATTGAATTTATTTTGGTTTTTGTATCATTGGTTCCTTTTTAAATGGTTATTTATACTGATGTGTATCTATGTACATCTTGGTGTGTGGTGTTTTATTTGCATCTGGAGATAAATGAGCCATTTTATTCAACTCACCTATTTCAAAAGTATTTATGTTATCAATAAGGATACATTTTTTAGCTGGTACCACTATAGGAATTCCTTATATACTAGAATGTATCATTTTGAAATATTTATAGTGATATTGATTGGTAGGCATTATAAATAAGACTCACCATATGTGAATTTTACACGTCAATACAAAGTAAATGGGATAAAATACATTATATGTATCTAAGGTCTACCCAAGAGTAGATTATAATTTAAATATTGAGACATTAATTGAAAAGTGGTTGAGATTGTTTTTGGTCCTAATGTCACATCCAATGTGATTTGACCGACTAGAGACCTGTGTGAATTATCAAATCCCTTGATATAGATAATCAATTTTTGAAGAAAATTGGTGTTAATAACCTACATATTAGGAAATTTCTACTACAAATGTTTAGTCCTAATCCATTATCAATATACACCCTTTTTATTCTCTTTTTATGCATACTCACTTGTATGAAAAAAAGTCACATCTTGTCAATGAGATTCTTGGATGGTAAATATGGTGGATCAAAGGTAATGAGTTTTGTATTATTTTTGAGTTCTTACATAATATATATAAAGTAAGTTGGTTAAATATCATTTGGAACTTAGGTATCATGAAATACCACATATATTATATGCTTATATATAATGTATTTAATTATAAGTTTGAGTATTGATATCTTATCTTGCATTTTACTTAGTTGGTCAACAAGGTCATACCCCTTAGATTTGATCACCAATTTTGTCTTAGGAGGCACCCACTATATATTAGTAGATGGTGTATTAGTTTGGACACCTTTAAATTTTAAAGTAGTGACAACGTGGACCATAAAATCTAATATAATCCATGGGTGAATAATGGGTATGGAATGGTGACTATCACTTGAATAAGATCTAGGTAGAGAAAAAGGTTGACATCATGCATGCTAGCATCTTGATATTGGATCTATAGTATTACAAAAGGAAATATGAAGAGAGATTAAGTGTTGTTTTCATTTAAAAACCCTTTAATTATATTGATGTATTTACCTATTTTGTTGAATGATAGGTTTGATTAACCAATTATAGTAATAAACCATAATTACAATTGCAAATTAGAGCTCAAAACGGGCTATAGATACATCCATATTGCACATTTTTATAATAAAATGAAATATAATTTTTACCTTATGAAATCTTATTGAATAAAAAATTAGAAACATAGAATTAGGAAATAATTCTAGATCATAAATTATTTACATTCACATAGTCAATTTCACCAAATTTTTAACCCTAAAATATATATTGGGGAATCTAGGGTTAGAGATAGCCTAGGGCACAAGGATGGTAGACTATCTCTAAATCAGTAAAATTAATTTGAAAACTTAGATAAACATATATCAAATTTACTATGTTGTGATATGATAAAGATAAAAAATATAGATATGTTATATATTTCAATGATAACGAAAAATAATATACTTAATTGGTTATAATGTTGATACATATTTAGACATAGAACAAGAAGAAATATTATTGGAAGCATATTCTAGCTCAGTCATCAGATTATAGATTAATCACTTCTGTGACTTCATATACTTACATCAACCCTAGATGGTTGTAAAGACCCTTATATCTAACCTATATGTATTTATAATATATATATATATATATATATATATATATATATATATATATATATATATATATATATATATAGTACCTATTAGATTTGGATGTGACCACTAAAATATTTTGGGTTATGTGTCACATTCACTCTAGTACACTCAAATCTAGATCATGTTTTATCACTTGTTATCAAATAGTGAAACCCTAGTTCTTAATATTCATAGTGGTTATGGGAAAAAAGGGTTAGTTGGAACATAATTTTGATCTACCCCAAATACCCCTCTATTAATGAGTGTTTATTAAATAGAGAATACTCTAGATATGGACTCAAATTTTTGTAGTTCTCCCTTACATGTTGGCTTTTATGTACATAAGGATGTAATGTGTAATAAGAAAGTACATATACTGACCTAGATTGTAGCTTATCAAATGTGGCTAATGATATGCTACTTTATTACTTCAAACCTATATATGTGTTATCCTTATTAATAATGAATAAATAGGGGAAAATATAGAATCTTTTTTCATTTGAGTGCTTGATTGAATACCTTTTGTAATATGCCTATGAGAGGTAAAAAGTTTTTAGGTGAGGAATGAATCAGGATTGATCATGTATATATCAATCCCTTTGGGAAATAACTCACATTAAATCACTTAGGCCAACCATAAAAATACATTTAATTTATAAATTTTATGGCTTTAGGGCACTCAACACTTACATTGGAGTAGGACAATAGCATGGATATAGGAATTTGACTAGGACACATGTATCTAGAAAGTTGGAAATAAGTACAAGCTTAAAATTTGTAAAGACATAAGATAAGTAAGTTCTTAGCATTTTGGGTATGATGGAAGTTCTGAGTCATTAAAATAAAATTGGTTGAACTAAGAGATAAATAATAGGCATAAATAGATAGTACATGTAAACCTTTCAATAATGGGAAGGTCTAGAAGTTGAAGGTACATCCATGATATGTATCTTCCACGTGTACAAGACTAAGGTGATATATAATTTAGAAATAGTGTCTACAGGGTAATTTCTCTTTATGTGAATACCATAAAACTATGTCATCTACACGGAACTCTTTTCTTATCTAATCAACATATTTTTTTACTTAATGACATTATATTCAAACATTATTTTCACTTCTCTAAGCACATCATGCATACATGATTTCTAATAAATAACTTCAACACTTCTTATAATATCAGTTGTGATTCTCAACTCAAAAATGCCTTTAGGGATAAAACCAAACATAGTTATAAACTAGATCATTATTTTACTTATATTAATTGATCTATTATAATAAAACTAAGCATATTTCAATTTCATATCCAACTATTTGGGCTTTTCTTCTACTAGGCATATCAATAAATTACAATTACTTATATTCACTACTTCCATTTGTCCATCCATTTGAAGATGAATAGGTTAAAATGAAATTTAGTTTCATACCCAATTTACTCCATAAATCCATCCAAAATTCCACAACAAATGTTGCATCCCTATCCAATAATATGGTATTTATAAAATCATATAGTCTTATAAATTTATTTAAAATCAAAATTTTAGTGTGCATAAACAATGAAATAATATGAAAAATATAATGAGGAAAACATAAAACAAAATAGTTTTTGTGGGCCAAGATTCCATAATAGGAAATATATTTATAAATAGAATAATTAACCTTAAGGTAGGGTAAAACCATGTAATACTCCTTTAGGAAGGAATAAATCCACAATATATCTCAATATGGGAATGCCACTTCAAGGGGAAAACATCCAATACCTTTTTACCAAATAAAAGACTCTCCACTTCATGATATCTCTCACAATGATATTCTTCTCCTTTATATATATATATATATATATATATATATATATAACTAATAATTAATGGCTAAACAATTAGTATTAATTTATGTCAACTCATAAAATTCCTAAGTTACCTATCCCAATAAATTAAACCAATATAATTAACTAAGGTGGATGTGTGACACATGTCTACATTTATGTCAACCCACTCACACACACTCTCACTCACACACACTCATAAAATAATCTACCTAGGTACATAAGATGCCATTCCTAGACATGTTAATCCTTGAAACATTTAAGAAAATAGTTAATTAGAGTTATTCAAATAATTTCACATTTTCTTCCATGCTTGATCATCCAACCTCATATATGTGATTTTAGTATGTGATAGTTGGCCAACCTTGGTTCCAAATTCTAGTGTTCCATTATGATTCCATTCATGATTATAATTTTTCCTCCTTATATTCCATCCATAGCCATAATGATTTATCATATAATTCCATGTTCCATATTCCATTGCACTACTCCAATTCCATAGATATCCTTAGTTCTTGATCCTTTGATTGCATGTCTAGACATAGTGATTGTTCCTCTGATTTCATGTATAGCCATAGTGATTGATACTATGACATGCCTTGACATGCATCCTTGAATATTAACTATCATGATGATGTGGGTATCTATAAGTCTCAAACTTCATATCATTATTTGATAATTTGACCTTATCAACATTTTCTCATACCTCTCCCATATGTTTTTCATTAGTGCTTTATTCTTTAAAATTTCCTTAATATTCTTAAGTCTCTTATTATAAATCTTCCTTAGGATCTTAAGGTAAGTGTAGGAAGATGGGGGACCAAAAGTGGGTCTTAAGTGGAAATTTTATTTCTTCTAAAAAATGAAAAATATCAACTTATGTAGACTATTTGAGATGACTACACAAATTTTTTGAAGAAGATATAAGAACATGAATTGTATAATTTTAAGTCTAGTTTTTAAATTACTATTTTTTTTCAAATGGCTAAGTATAACTAGGTCAAACATATAAAATTTGATGAGGAACTCCTATTTTTCATAAAAACAAAATAGATATTTGGTCACACATCCCTAAATTTTTGGTTGTCATTTAGTATTGTTTGAAACCCTTTTGTGCAAATTTAGATAATATCATATAGTTTGTGACATATATATATATATATATATATATATATATATATATATATATATATATATATATATGAATATATATTTTTATTAATAATACAATTAAATAGACCCTAAAAACTAAAAATTATGGATAGTCAACCATGCAGCACTCCTAACTACCTCAAAAAATTAAATTTCATTTTTTTAAATGTGTATAGAATTAGGTCTAGTTTGTGGCCATACATTTTTTTTTGCATTTATATCAACAAAAAAATACATAACATTTGTAGATATGTATATTTTTGGTATATAGTGGCCTAAATATTAATATAATTAGAAATAAACATAGATGGAAACCTTAAAATAATTTAAAAAAATTAAAAAAATTGTATATATAGAAAGAGAAGAGTGTGTTCAGCATTATATTAATAGTTTTAGGAAATATATTGATAAAATTCATAGTGTTTATGATGGTAGAAGTTGTATTTTCCTATTTTTAGTCAAAAAAATATATTCAACTATGTGTTTTTAATTCCAAGCCTTAGGCTTGGGAATCTAAGCCATTTTATATCCTAAAGGCATGTTTTTGAAATTACATATAACAAAAAAATGTACACACTAAAATGTATACAAGATATAATGCATACGCACTCCTTAGATATGCAAGTATAAAGCCTTATAATGTAAAAATGTGAGCAATAAGTTTACATTTACATTGTTACCTTTATATTTATTTATTTATTTTAGAAAATATAAGAAATTAGGGTCACTCTACATCTTCTAGGATTGGTCTCATAACTACATGAATTATAATTTGGGAGAGTTTTTCAAAATCCAATCTGATCAGTACTTAGTTCTTTTCAAGATTTTAATATTTAACCTAGGGATTTCAATATGCAAATTTTGTAATTGATGTCCATTTTGGGTAAACATACAGTCATTTTTGAGGTTTTGGGGCCTTCTAGATTGTTTGTTAGAATTTTTGAGAGTTCTAAATTTGTAAAAATTAAAGTTTGAAAACTAATGCACACCAAAACAATCCTTTATGCTAATTTTAATTATGATCAAGTCCATTATATGCCAAAATGAGATGTATCAACACCATAATCACTTGTGATTAGGGTGTTGGCCAGTATAATTGACCCTCTCAAGAGATATGTGTTCTAAGAGGTGTTAGGTTGTGGAGCTAAAAGCTTCACTAATGCAAACATGGAGGAGGAGGTTGTTGAGTGTCACAGTCACTAGCGTCGGTCAGGCCAACAAATGTTGGTCAGGTGTAGACAGGAAGCTGTCGACATCAGTCAGGGATCGGTTGATGTTGGTCATCTCCAGGAAGATAGGGATCGATGTCAGTCACCTGTGCAGTTCCAAAACTACTAGTTCATGAATAGTTAGTTAACGAACCGGTTTTTTGCATGTTGAAAGGCTAATTTTAGTCTTGAGCTAAGGATATAATTATTGTAATTAGATGTCTAATTATTGTTTGCATGAGATCTATATAATAGACTCATGAGTTGTATTGTAAAGTGTGCTAGTTGAGTAAGAGAAAGGTTAGCTCCTTCAGAGTGAAGAGAGCAAGGTGTGTTCCTCCTAGTTCCATAGGGGTGCCGAGTGTGTATGATCAAAGAGATCTGTGGGATAGCAAGATCTGGTAGAAGATCCACCAGGTACTAGTTTGGAGAATCATAAGGACTTGGTGAGGCAAGGACAAGGGTTCTTTAGGGTGTAAAGAGATCTACATGGTAAGTAAGATCAGTTTATCTATAGGTGTGTGTGTGTGTGTGAGGTCTAAGGTAGATCTGCAGGGTAGCAAGATCAAAGGTGACAACAACACATCAAGGAGCAAGATCAGGTGAGATCTACTTGGAGTACATTGTGTACTTAGATTATGTGTGTATACTCAAATTTGGAGTGTGTGGAGAACTTGTGTACTGGTAGTAGTGATACTAACTGGTGGTACTGGCAGTAGTGATACTAACTAGTTGGATGTGAACAACAACTTTGTGCTTGAGTTGTTGTTGGGACCGTAATTGAGAGAGTGAGCTCTTGAATAATTTATTGTTTATTCCCTAGAGGTGTGGGAGCCCTAGAGGTGTGTAAGGAAGAAGACTGTGGTATCTTCTTTGTTGTATTTCCTTCTGGAAGAGTATTAATACAATTGGGTATTGTCTCTCATATTCTTGTGTTATTTCTAAATTTTAGTTACTTGTGTGTTCTGGTTAAATTCCACATTTAGTTGCTCATAAAAAGATAATCAATTGTGATTATTAGATCCTAACAGTGGAATTAGAGCATGTTTGTGGTTCTAGATTCCTAACAAGTGGTATCAAAGCTAAGGTTGTAGGGAGCAAGTTTATGTTTGATTACAGGTCACTCTCAGGGGTTTCTGATTGAGTGGGAGTATAGCAATGGCAAAATAAAGTACACTAAGAATGGAGGAACTCAAAGGCATGAATGGTCAACTACGGTGTTATGGAAAGAAAGAGCAGGTAAAGAAATATTATTGGTTTGTAGAAGATCAGCATGAAGGAATTGAAGAAGTAGATGTTGTAGGTGTTGTTGTACAGGATGCTCTGGGATGTTCCTTGGATAAAATAAAATCTTGTTTTATAGATTCTATTTCCTCTTTCCATGCAACTTGAAATAGAGTATTTTTCCATGTTAAGGTCTTTGGAGACTTTGGAAAGATTTATTTAGGGGCTAGTGTGCCTTGTCAAAGTTTTGGCAAAGGGGAAGTGTTGCTAAAATTGTAGGTGACCAATACATGGGTGTTGAATAAGGTCATGCAAGTCCTAGTTCTGAAGATATGGCTAATTACTTTAGGGAAGTTGGGTGATGAGAGATGCATAGGAACTCTCACAATGAATGCACTTGAATTAGCAGGTGGTAAGAAAGTAGGTATCCTTTATCTATCTACTTATATTACTGATTCTTCTTATATTGCAAAGATGTGGCTTTGTAGGCTTGGTCACATGAGCAAGAAGGAGATGCATGTTCTTAAGAGGAAGTCAGATGTCTTTGACAGACTTAAGAATTGGAAAGCCTTAGTGTTCATGGAGGAGATGATGGATAGAGATCAGTGGAGAAGGTTGAGTAACTCTGAGCAGATTAGTTTGGACAGGGTTTTGATCCAAAGAGAGCTCACGGGTAAAAAGTCAGCACTCACAAGAGAACATAGGTACCAACGTCAATCAAGAGGAATTGGCATCGAACAGATAGATGCTGATGTCGATCATGTGTAGACCAGAGCTGGTGGTGTCAGGTAGGGTGGCTACTAGCGTCGGTCAGAGAACTGATGTTGGCAACCAGGTAAGACTAACATCGGTCAAAGAACTAGCATCAGTAGAAAGGACAGTCACATGGAACTAATGTCAATCAGATGTAGACTATGTGGTGACTGAGGTCGATCACTAAGATAGATTTTGGGCAGACAACAAGCTGTCAAGGAGTCTTAAATGCCCATGGGGAGGACTAAAAGTGTAAGTAAGCCTCAAATTCATTATTCCTCTTCTTTATACTCGTTGCTCACTGCAGAGTAGGAAGGATCTAGGAAACAGTGGGAGCATGGCATGAATGAGGAATTTGATTCTTAGGATGCAGAACCAAATGGGAGATTTGGTAGGATTGTTAGTCAAAAGAAAACACTGAAAGATGAATGGATTACTTAGTTAAAGAATAGAGTAAATGGATACATGAGATGGAAGGCTAGGTCATATGGTCTTGAGGAAGCTGCAGGATAGTGGTACAAGTTTGACAGGTGGATGACAAAGCATGGATTTAGTCAGTGTCATTGTAACCATTGTGTTTGTCTTACCAAGTGGATGATGGTCACAACATTATCTTGTTACTGTATGTGGATGGTATGTTAGCTGTAGGTTCAGACATACACGGTTTTGTTGAGCTAAAGGTAAGGTTAGTTCAGTGGTTTGCCATGAAGGATTTGGGAGCAGTGAAATTCTTTGGCATGAGTAATCTTAGAGACAGGGAAGATCACAAGTTGATGTTGTCACAGGATGATTGTGTGAAGGTAGTGCAGGATGCAGTATGACAAGTGCACCTATGGATGGATAGTTCTCAGAATAGGGTCCCCAATCACATGATGAGGTTGAATACATGTGTACTCCCTGATATTGCCCCAGTAGTGGGAGCTATCAAAAAGTTTGTGGCCAATCTGGGAAGGAAGCACTGGAGAGTGGTTCAGTGGGTTCTCAGGTATCTGAGAGGGACTAGTAGTAGGTTAACATGTGATGCAGGGTTAAGCACTTCGGATATGGCAGGTTACTTGGATGACAGGTGTTTCACCATAGGTTGTGTGGTGGTGGGTCTTCAAGATTGAGCTTGAAGAGGGATACAAGCCAGGAAAAAAATTAGATGGTGTACAGGTATAGGTACAATGTAGCTATTTATCAACGCCATAATCACTTGTGATTAGGGTGTTGGCTAGTATAATTAACCCTCTCAAGAGATATGTGTTCTAAGAGGTCTAAGGGGAGGTAACATGTAATGGGAAAAAATGTCCCCATTGATTTTAGGATTGTGTTGTTCAGTCTAATGGCCAAACAGTTCCTAGATTTACTTTGAGAGCAGAAAATGCTACCACCAGAGGTTCACCTAGTCTCTTACTAACATAATGTCTCATTCTAGTTATTTGATTGATTCAAATGATAAACAATTGAGTGATATTTCATTTTAATTCATTTAAATATATAAACTAAGGTAGAATATTATAAAAAAACATAAAAAGAGAAAGGGTAGGGTGGAAAGCAAGGAGTTTATCTTAGATTAAGAAAGTATTTGATCATTATGAGATAAGATAGAGCTTATCCATAGTTATACAGATATATGCCTAGTCTAACTATTGTAGAGATTTCAAATACTTAATAGAAAAACTTCTAAATAAATATTTAAATATGTTAATCTATTGGAATAACTCTAAAGTAAGCATAACTTGCATTTTATATCTATTGCACACTATAATTACAAGCAACCTAATTACAATAAAGCATGAATAACTACAATAGACTATTTATAATAGTTGTTTCACATTATAAATGAGACAATCATGTATGTAAAAATTACATTAGAAACTCTTAGCATCCATTAACAATCTAAATCCAAAAATTAAAGACATTAAATGAATAAAACACAATAAAATATGTATGTTCAACATTATAAGATTATTTCATCATAGTCAACATCTATAGGAAAGAAATTAAGGTTGAAGATATGAGAGAAAGGTTGGTGTAATCCAAGCTAATTCTAGCAGTGTTTTAATGCCTACAGTGTCAACCCTTAACAATTACAATCCAACATAATTAAATATAAAATTTTTGAAGCTCATGTCCTCATCTTCTAGCTCATCCCACTAATAGGGTAGTTAAAAATATTTAATGATGATTTGAAAATTTAGTTTCATTTCATGATTCCATAATAGATTTGAACGTGTGTCCCTTTATGTAGTTTAACCATGACTCTTTAAGTAAAATATTTGTATTTCATCTCCTCTTTATCTCTTTTTTGTCTTTTATAGACCTTTGCAATTTGATTTTCTACTATCAATTTCAACATATAACCCATGCACCGATTTGATGGCTAGATAAGCGATCAATTTTTAGTCTCATTACCTCTTTGATTACTTGGCATGTGTCCATGGCTCATTATTACCACATAGTATCTTGTCACTTTGCTACCTCTTTTCTCCTTACTTTGTTGGTAGGTCATACTACATGTTTTCTCCTTCCTCAACCAATGCTCAGCTTAGAGGTTGATATATTTTGATTATTTTCTGGTCTCAGTGTAATGAAATCATGCCACATGATATTATCTCACTCAAGTGGTTTTATTATGTATTTTGAGACTATACAAATTGATTTAGGGTAGAATTTCGCTAGTATATACCTAATTTAGTGGTTCATTGGGATTATTCCATGTGATTTAATCCTATTAACTTGATCACCTAGATACATTTTTTGAATATAGAATCACTCTAGGTAGCAAGTCATTAGGATGATGCTATGTGGTGTAATCTCACTAACCCACTCACCTAGAGGCCTACTGAATCAATTAAGAACCACATAGTAGTGGAAAGATTCCACATGGATTTGGGAAGCACTTAAATAATTGACTAAGAGCCACAAATATTTTTTTAATGGACTGGGGCCATTGGGAACTATGAAAGAGTATCGTATGATGAAGGAGAAATATCAAGCACCTATGGGTAAAATAAATAAAATCCCAGTCAAAAAAGTCTAAAATTCAAATGATTAAATTATTTAAATAAAAGCAAATGAGCATATTTCTCCTTTATCATATGATACTCATCTGTGACTAAGTATTTAAAATTCAAATGATTAAATTATTTAAATAAAATCAAATGAACATATAAACTTAATAAATAAAAATATATTTTCACTAAACTCCAAGCCAAAATTTGCCATTTTTTCAATTATTCATAAATTGACTAAGTACAATGATGAAACAATGTATAAATTTAGTCAATTAGTCTAAAATTAAATCCAAAAATGTGTCGAATTGCTAAGGATAAGGCCATAGAAACTTGAAAAGGTTAGATAAGTGTTCCATTGTCAAAGTTAGATGTTTCAAAAGAGAAAATTTCAAATTATTTTAAACATGGTTTAAAATAATGCAAAATCTCAAGACTTTTGAATATTTAAAATTTACAACCATAAGTTAATAAATGTATTATTTATACCAAGTAAAATAATGAAGCTTTAATTAATAGAATTTGTTAATATCAATGAAGCATCTAGAAGGTATAACTTCACATCTAGTAACCTTCAAACTAGAGGCTAAATTAAAACAAGAGGGTCCCCACCTAAGGAAATCAAGATGGGGTATGTTGGAACACAAAAATAGTGACTTCCATGGTGAGAATGCTTTAAAATCATTCAAAACCTAGAATATATGGTTAAATCACTCTAAAAATTAGACTACAAACCTACATACTTGAACACAAGTATAAACTACAAACAATTATCTTCTAGAGAAATAAAAAAGATGAAATCATTAAAGTCTACTTCCAATTGTGTCATACTAAGTTAAAATTCTATTAAATATCATCAATGTTACTAAAAGTGATTAATTTTTTATATCTCTTGGATGCACATGAAACAATTTAGACTTGCCTAAACAACTAAAACTTCTAAGAGGGAAGATTTTGGATATTTAGCTTGGGGGATAATGGCATGAGAATTTATATAATACTAGATAGGCATCCATAAACCCAAAATATATGCCTCTAGTCCCACTTAAATCCTTACTCCACTACCATCTAGGTTGGAAATCCTATGGTGGAGGTTGCCTAAATTTCCCTTTCAAGGAAGACTTTAGATTTTGCATTTTCATTCTATTTCCTTAAAAAATTTCTTATTAAAATATTTTATAGTTATTTATATTGAGGGTTGGGCATGAAGCCAATGTTATAATGATATACTCATAAATTTTAGATTACCAAGACAAGATTAAACTAGTTCAATGTTTCCTCTTTGCTTTAGATGTTTAATTATCTACAACTAGTGTCTTTAGACAAGAAAAATAAAATGTTATAAAATCCATAGATTTAATTTTGAATCACTATCCTCTTAAATTCATAAAATGTAGAAAATAAAAGTGAAACAATTTATGCAATTATTTGAGTATGACTCTTTACTTTATAACTTCTAAGGTTTAGACAACCTTCATGTTTATATCAACCTTTGAGGTTCTAGTCCAATAATTCATGGAAAAGTGGTATTTCATAAGGTTATAATATTTTCTCAACACTTTTTTATTTTTAATAAAAGGCTCACTGATGGAATGGGACATCAAGAAGGAACACGAGTAAAATGTTGAATTGAAAACTAAACCATAATAAGAAAAAAACAACACAAAAACTACTATAATAAAATCATATATATAAACAAGAAACTACTCCAAAAATATGGAAACTAATCTAAATAAACAAAAAAAATTAAGGAAAGCTAACTAATAAACAAAATTCAAAAAACATGAAAATGTGTACACTAATCTAAATAAAACATGCCCAACACATTAATGAGGGTGGGTTTAGAAACCCAGTGCGACATGATTTCCACTTTTTGTAATAATTTTACTATAGTTAGTGTCCATAGGAATTCAAGGGCATATTTTAATTAAATTAAACATATCTTTGAATTTATTTCCAAAGAAACCAATTTCATTAACAAGAACACATTCAAAATAACTAGGTATCTCAATTCCAAAATTACAACCAACATAAGCTTGGAAAGAAATCACCTCAAAGTTTGGCCATGTAAAAGCATGATATCCATGGCATTCCTAATCAACTTTTGAACTAATTAAACCCATGAATGGACAAATTCACTAATCATATTCATGAAAAATATAACCACTAGTTAAATCAATTCCTATAGATGAGCAACACTCCTCTAACAAATATTGAAATATAAAGACACATATTAATATGGGGACTAATAAGGTATATAATTTAATAATTTATACTCACATATATTAGAGGGAATATCTTAGATAAATAATCATAAAAAATATCACATGATAGGAAAGTGGAATCAAACCTACAATCATAGAAATCCTCAATGTCTTATTCAAAATATGCCATGTGAGAATCACCATCATCTTTATCCACACATTTAATAATTATACTTGGCATTCCTAGATCTATTATAGGTGTCTTGAACTCTTCACAACTAGTGTAATTAGTGATCAGATGTTGCAAGCTTGACTCTAGGTAAATTAAAACTTTAATGATACATCATCCTTCTTTTCATTGTAATCTTCTTTTTCATGTGAATCAATATTTAATATCTTCTCCTCCCTATGTAAAAGGTGCTTATCCTCTTAAATAATATCATAATATATAATATTATATTGTTATGAATTAACCCTTTAAAATAACCCATACTCAACATAGAAACTTTATTAATGGAGACCATGACCTAGATCTTCACTACTGACATTCAAGTCAATGGAATGACCAAACTTATATTTGTATTCAGCCAAAATGCCACAAGTTATTGGGGATAAATCAAGCTTTAAACTACATAAAGCATATATTTTCTTAAAAAATATCAAATTTCTTGATAATTTTCATAAAAAGATTCATATACATGAATTTTGGATAATCATTTCCCTTTATTTCAAAACTAGAATCAAAATAATAATAAATAAGAGGCTTATCTAGTTCTTGATTTTGAGAACTATAATTAGAATTAGAAGAGATTTCCTCATGTTAATACAAATAATACACAAGGGATACATTTACATGGGGTTAAATTATTATGTATGATGTACATCAGGCTTTAGGAATGCTAGTTCTTTAAATGTTAGATCTTTGGAGATGAAACTTTTATACTTTGTCCTCTACATCTAGCTCTTATAGCTCACTAAATTATTCTTCTAGCAGACTATAGGAGGTTTTAGACTCTTCTTATTGTTAGAACTATAGTTTCTCTTTCAATTTAAATATTTCTTATTTAATGTCTAAAATTCATTTCTCCACTTCAATCATTTCATCAAAATCATGATTAGGTGGATCATACAAAATGGCCTCTACTGTGATGGTGATGGGGTCTTGGTTCTTTTGATTATTATGAAAGAGAATATGGAGATGGAGAATATTCCATTAACTTCCACATTGAAATAGGAAATGATTTTATAGGATCCTAAAACTTGTAATATAATTTGGCACTAAGCTCAAATAACAATCATATGATTCTCCTTTCAAAGTGAAAAGAAACATTTTACAGGCTACATCCTCAAACTAAACTTTAAAAATGTGCATATCCACTCTATAAGCAATAATGTGGTCCTCAATAGATCTTATATGGTCATTATGAAAAGTTGGGAGGAAATTAAAGGGATCTTCAGGTAGGTCATCTTGAATTTCTTGGATGTTGATGGTTGATTCACGAATCCAAGGCATGGTAAAAGCTATAGAATTCAATGAATTAAGGATAAGCTTAAAAGGTATGGAATAATATGTGAAATGAGATTATCCATAGGGTTATATTCCTCATATACCTCAAAAATTTAAATAGGCAAGTAAGAACATAAATTTGGACCTTATAATCCTTACAGTGGGGTTAATTTCAAATAGACAAAAATTAAAAGATGAACCAACAAGAAAAAATGGTGGCCCTCCTTCTAGTGCCAAATTTTTTTTCATTAAGAAAATAATAGAGATTAGGAGAATCATAAGGAGAGGCCATTGAATTAAATTCCAATAATAAATTAAGAGGTTCATGCCCTCCTTCTAGCACCAAAAATGTTTGTCACTCTAGTTGACCCTCTCAAGAAAGGGGTATTCCCAGAGGTCCAAGGGGAAGTAACATATACATGGAAAAAATGTCCCCTTAAATTTTAGGATTATTCTAGTCAATATAAGGTCTTATTGATTCCCATATTTAATTTGAGATCATCAACTACTACCACCAAAGGTTCACCTAGTCTCTTGTTGATAGAATGTCTAATATTTTTTATCGAATTAATTTACATGATAAATAATTGAGTGTAATTTCATTGAAATTCATTTCCATATCTAAACTAAGGTATAATATCATCAAAATAAAAACAAAAATATAGAGGGTATGGTATAAAATATAAGGGTTTGTCTTAAATTGAGAAAGTATTTATATATTATTAGTCAAGATAGATCATAGCCATAGTTATACCACTATATGTCTAGTCTAATTGTTATACATATGTCACCTACTTATTTGGAATCTTCTAAATAAATATTGAAATCCATTAATCTACTAGGCTCAGTCTAAATTAATAATAACATGCATTCTATAGTTATTGTACACTATGATTACAATCAACTTAATTAAAATTAAGCACGAATAAATCTAATAAACTAGTTATAATAGTTTTTGAACATTATAATTGAGATAATCATGCATGACCAAATTCCATTAGCAACTCTTATCATCTTTTGACAAGCTAAATCCAAAGAATAAAGACATTAAATGAACAAAACACAATAAAACCTATATATTTAGCATTTTGAGAATATTTCTTCAAAATCAACATCCACAAGCAAGCAATTAAGTTTAAAGGCATGGGAGAATGGATGGTGTGATATATGCCAATTATAGTAGCATTTTGATACCTAAAGTGTTGAACCTTAACAATGGGAATCTAGCATACTTAAATAGATAATTAGTGAAGCTCATGGCCTCATCTTCTAGCTCAACCCCCTAATAAGGTGGTTACAAATATTCAATTATGATTTTAAAATGTAGTTTGGATTCATGATTCCCTTATATATTTGAAGGTGTACCCCATTATATAGTTAAACCATCCCTAGTTAAGGTGAATATTTATCTTTTATCTACTCTTTGTTTTTTATGGACCTATATAACTTGATTTTATACCATCAATTTGAGTACACAACCCATCCATAGATTTTATGGCATTGAAAACCAAATAAGCTGTCAATTTTTAGTCTCATGGCCTCCCTAATGACTTGGAATTTATTTATGGCTCATAATTTCCATGTATTACTATGTTAGTTTCTCACTTCTTTTCTCCTTTCTTTATTGGTATGTCTTATCATGTGTCTTATCCTCACTCAGTTGTTGCCCAGTGTGTGAATTGATATATGTTGACTATTATTTGGTTATGGTGAAATGAGATTATGTTATGTGGTGATATATCACTCACCTAGTGTTATTATGTGTTTCGAGTCTATAGAAACCACTCTAAGGTAGTGGGCCACTGATATGGCACCATGTGGTGGAATATTACTAACCCACTCACCTAGAGGCATTTAATAAATAAATAATATTTAGAAGTAGTGGGTCACTAGAATGACACCACATAGTGAAATCATAATAAACCACTCACTCATAGACCTACTTAATCACTTAAGTCCTATATAGCATCATAAATATATAACATGGTTATGGGAAACACTTTAAGAATTAGATAAGTGTCAAAAATATTTCTCAAATAGGCCAAGGCCATCAGGAGCTATGAAAGAGTGTCATATGGCAAAGGAGAAATACTAAGCATCTATGGGAAGAAGAAATAAAAGTCCAATCAGTAATTTTAAATTTTAAAAAAAAATGACTAAGTAATTAAAATTCAAATGATTAAGTTATTGAAATAAAAGAAAATAAATGCAAGAAAATAATGAAGAAAAATCCATTTTCACTAAACTCAAAGCCAAAATTCACCATTGTGTCCATTATTCAGAAATCAACTAAGTACCAGGATGAAATAGTTTAAACATTTAGTCAATTAATCTATAATTAAATCCTAAAATGGGCCAAATTACCAAGAAAAAGGATGTAGAAACTCTACAAAAATAAAATAAGTTTTCCATTTTTAAAGTTAGCTAGTTAAAAATAGAAAATTCAAAATTGTTTTAAACATAGTTTAAAATAACCCAAACTCTTAGGACTTTTTCAAATTAATAATTTATAACCATAAGGTCCTAAATGTATTATTTGGATAAATTGAAATAATTAATCTTTGATTAATAGACTTGATTAATATCAATGAAGCATCTAAAAGGTATATCTTTACATCTAAGAACCTTCAAACTAGAGGTCAAATTGAAACAACAATGTCCTCATCTAAGGAATTGAGGATGGGGAATCTTGGACCTAAAATAGGGTAATAGGGATAATTTAGGGCACATTTAGGTGTCATAACCTAATTTGAATTTTAATTCATTCCAAAGTGGTGTGCATGGGGAAACCTAGGTTTAATTAGTTATCAATTCACACCCATCTACCCCTTCATGCTAATTTTACTTGTTATTATGTCCCTTATATAAAAAAAGTGACACATAAACACCATATCTACTTATGATCAAGGTAAATAAAAAAAATTTTAGCCATGTTTTTCCATAACCACCCCATTTCTCTTTGAATTCAACCAAAAAATGTGTGATTGTGGAAAAGCAAGTTGTATTGTTACCCTTGCACATCTAACCACCAAATTATGTTGATTCTAGTTTTTATTAGCTCCATAATTTCCAAAAGTGTCATAACAACACCATACCCAATTATGATGATGGAATTTTGAAAAAATTATGGCACATGTATGTGAGATCACCCTAATTCACTTTGAATTAAAGCCAAAGTGGTATGATTGAGAAAAAAATGTCATGTTAATGACTCACACACACCAAATCACCACTTTATGTCATTATTTACTTGAAATTTAAGGGTTTATAAGCTAAAATAGATTAAAAAATACCATATCTATATGCAATCAAAAACTGCATCATGTTTATAAATCAATCATGGTTCAGAGAAGATAGAGAATACCTACACTTATGATTGGAGATACACTTTTTAAGTGGGAGCATGACCAATATGGGGATCTATTAGACCCAATTAGGGGATCAATTTTCACAACATATCATGCTAAGAAGGGTTCCAAAGCCTATAGGCTAACATAAACACACAAAAACCCTAATGGAGTCTTAAAGTTTAAAATATTCACTCTATTCTAATAACAATAAAGAAAATCAAATCTAGTGCACACCAAATTTTGTGGCACAAAGTGAGGGTTAGAAACAATAAAACAAACTAAACTAAACATGTAATATAAGACATATACTCACGTAGATGTATATATAATCCTAGTAGATTCGATAAGAATACAAATGCATTATCTATCTACTCTTACAAAGGGGAAATAAAGTTAGAAATACTTACCTTTGAATATGAACTCATCAAGCCTCAATCTTTGCCTTGGATAAGGTATTTCATAAGAGATTGTTAAGGTATGTAAGGATAACCAAGATAATTTATATATAGGCTACACAACCTACCTAAGCATCCAAAAGACTTCTCCACAAGACAAGATCCATATCTCCAAATAAATTATGGAACTCTAATATTTATTCCTCAAGGATAATGGTTAATAAGCAGATTTTCATTTTCACTTTTTCATTATTAATTATTCTCTTATGAAATGGTGGGAATTGAAATTTTATATATAGGTGAATCTTACCTTAAATCCTCCAAGAAATGTTAGTTGTATAGGGTTAACCCAGTTGACCCAGTGTGTTTTTAGGGATAATTCACTAGGTCTGAGATAGGTCAACCAAAAGGCTAACAAGCTAAGAAAGTGAAAAATACCCCTAAATTATACTAGGTTGACCTAGTCGACCTAGTACAACTGACTGACCAAAAGGGAATTAAGGCAAAAAGAAGAGGGATGAAAAGAGGAAAAGACTATAATAGGTATGAATGAGAAGAATAATTTTAGGTTTAATGGTTTTTATGAGATAAGTGTGTAGATGGCAAGTGTAAAAAGGAACAACAATCTTATGGAGCACTGATGGTCTACCCAACCCTTTCTTAGTGCACCCCTTAAGGCATGCACTCAAAGAGATTGAGACTTAATAGGTTTTTGCAAGATACAAATTGTCAGTAATCAATAAAAGTTTTAAAATATTATGTGTATACATATTCCCCACTTAAAGGTCATCGGTCTCACATAAGTGCAACATGGGATGGTACTTCAAGATAAAACATGATAACACATAACATTGATGCTAAGTAAAGTAAAATAAGTAACAAATAAGATAATTGAAAGGACTAAATTGAAAAACTTGTAACTTTAAATTACCTTAGTGCCATAGATAAAGAGGAATACTATAAGAAATGTGATCGTGTCCAATGTGAAGAACACTAGGTGAACCTATAGAAATTAGTGAAAAAATAGCCAAAAAATGAAATTTTTGAAAAATAAGCATGTAATAGTTAGGAATGACAAAGAAGATAATTAGAAATTTAGGATTGGTTAAGCAAGGTTTTTATAATATTTAAGGCAAATAAATGATAAAATAATGTCAAATAAATGACAAATGAATGACAAATGATGGTAAATGAATGAAAAATGATAAATAAATAAATGACAAATGATATTGAATGATATGTACCTAGGGATATGATATATTGATGTATATGGGTTGATGGAGATGCTGACATGTGGAAAACATCCCCTTAGTTAGTTATATGGGTACAATATATTAGGACAATAGAGTAACTTGTGGAAGTAGTACATTGGGTAATGGTCGGCCCACAGTAGGATTAGGAGGTTACCCATCCATGGGTTACATAGATGTATATATATATATATAGGAGATTATTATCATGGTAAAGATATCAAGTAAGCATTGAGTCTTCTATTGTAAGAGGATATTGGAGGTTGTCCCGTCGAAGAGACATTGTGGAGTTATTCCTTCCTAAAGGAGTATTATATGGTGTTTCCCTACCTTAATGGTATTTATGCATATATTTAATATCAAGAACATTACAAGTGGTATTAGAGCTTCAATTTGGACAATTTGTCGAGCGAAACCCTAGTTTTTTCTGAATCATCAATAAATTTTGATTGGTTGCAAATTTTTCCACAATTTTTTTACTAGATATGGATAATATTTCAAATAAGTTACTATATTATCCTAATATATTTTACCCATATAACTAACTAAGGGGATTTATGCCACATGTCAGCATCTCCATCAACCCATATACATCAATATATCATATCCACCACTTGTAATGTTTTTTATATTCAATATATGCATAATTACCCTTAAGGTAGGGAAACACCATATAATACTCCTTTAGGAAGGAATAACTCCACAATGTCTCTTTGAGGGGACAACCTCCAATATCCTCTTACAATAGAAGACTTAATGCCTACTTCATATCTTTACCATGATAATCATCTCCTATATATATACATCTATCTAACCCATGGATGGGTAACCTCCTAATCCCAATGTAGGTCAACCATTACCCAATGTACTACTTCCACAAGTTACTCTATTATCCTAATATATTGTACCCATATAACTAACTAAGGGGATGTGTGCCACATGTCAGAATCTCCATCAACCCATATACATCAATATATCATATCCCTAGGTACATATCATTACTTCCCTCTTTGACATGTTTCATCCTAAAAACATAGGAAGAAACCAAATAATGAGTGTGCTTCAAATCATTGCACACTTGTCTCTAATCTTGATCATCTAACCATCCATATGTGATCTTGGCAAGTGATATCTCTCCAAGCTTGTGTCCAAAATCCATTGTGCTCTTCTAATTTTGTTCATGATCATAATTATACTACTTTGGTGTCCAATAATAATTATTCCTCTTTTTATTCCATGCACCATATTTTGCTACGCTACTCTGATTCCAACCATGACCATACTAGGTATTCTTCCATGCATAGTAATAGTGATTCCCCCATTCATTCCATGTGCCATAGTATTTTTTCTTTGGATTCTATGCATATCCATAATGATTGGAAATTTTATTTCCTGTATAGACAAAATGATTGTTGTTATGACACTTCTTCACTTGGTTCCATGATTGTTTCCTCTCATGATGATGTGGGTGTCTATATAGCTCAACATTTTCCAATACTTTGACCTTATCCACCTTTGCTTCTACCTCTTCCACCTTTTCCTTCTTTGTCTCTTAAGTAGATGAAGTGCTCATTTGTAGTGTGTCTTTATCTATATCTTTTGAATTTTCATCATGTTCTTCATCACTTGTTTCCATCTTATCCTCATGATCTACCTAAATTGTTATTGGTGCCTTTTTCACTATGATATCTTGTAAAGTAATCTTCTTTTTCTTATACCCAAATTTCATGAACTTTTTTTGAACATTAATATTCATTATTCCCAAAGTCTCTAACCATGGATATCCAAGAACTATATCCATATCATCCATATCCAAAGCATAAAAATCTGAATGTAAAACATATTTTTCCATAATGAGCTTCAGATCTTCAAACATTGAAATATTCTTACCGTTTACTTGAACCTCTTTGATATTCTTTGCTTAAACATGTAGATGCTTGGACACATTCATGTTGATGAAGTTATACTTACTAGTAGGGTTTATAGACACAATAACCCTTTTCTTTTGAATGCATCCATGAAATTTAAAAATTGACTCAAATTTATTTGGATCCAAATAATTTGAACCTTTATCATCCAATTCTTCTTCTTCCTCTTTTTCTTCTTCTTCTTCTTGTTCTTCTTGTTCTTCTAGTTCTTCTGCTGATTCTTCTATTTCTTCTTCTTCTTTTTTTGCTTCTTCTTCTTCTTTATCATCATGATTTTCTTCCTCTTCTACATCCTCTTTTTTGCTTATATCCCATCGATCTAGGAAGGTTTTCTCCATTGCTTCCCATGAAGAATATTGTTGCACAAAGCTCAATTCATTAGTCCACCAATGTTTTGAAATCCTAGACAAAGAAAAACATAATTCTATTTTCCATAAAAAAATTTAGTATTATTCTCCTTAAAATTAAGCCACCATTCTCTAGCATCAACATCATCTTCCCCTAAAATTTTTTGCAACTCCATGATCCACAAAAAAATTAAGGTTCATGAAACCCTAAAATATCAATAAATCATACAAAACCGATCCAAAACGTCCCAAATTTTTATTGTATCTCCCTCTTATGATATTGGAATCTTAGTCAAAATTTTGTGAAAAATTATCAAAAATTTTGACCTATAGATTAAATATATGAGAAACTATAAAATCACACAAATTCACTCAGAACAACTCAAAAAATTCTGAATTTTTTACTGTAACTCTATTATATCTTCTTACATCTCCAGTAAAAATTTCGAATAAAAATTCCCTATAGTTCGGAAGATATAGTGAAATTAGGGTTTCGCTCCACACAAATTACCCAAATCAAAGCTCTGATACCACTTGTAATGATCTTGATATTCAATATATGCATAAATACTCTTAAGGTAGGGAAACACCATATAATAATCCTTTAGGAAGGAATAACTCCACAATGTCTCTTTGAGGGGACAACCTCCAATATTCTCTTACAATAGAAGACTCAATGCTTACTTGATATCTTTACCATGATGATCATCTCCTATATATATACATCTATCTAACCCATGGATGAGTAACCTCCTAATCCCAAGGTAGGCTGACCATTACCCAATGTACTACTTCCACAAGTTACTCTATTATCCTAATATATTGTACCCATATAACTAACTAAGGGGATGTGTGCCGCATGTCGGTATCTCCATCAACCCATATACATCAATATATCATATCCCTAGGTACATATCATTGAATAAATAATAAATGATATTAGAAATCATGTAAAGCATAAATGTAAAAAATTAATGTAAATTCAATAAAATTATAACAAATATATATAAGAAAGTGAAAATTAAGCTCATGTAAGATAGGTAAAAAGGAAAACATGAAAGAAATAAAATGAATTATAACTGAAGATGGAGAACAAACATGAAGAAGGTATATATGTAATAATGGCAAAAGGGTGTAGAATCAGTTATACACAATAGAAGGGTAGTAAAATAATGAAAAATGAAATAAAATATTGATTCATAGTTAATCAAACATGTTTTTTTATATCTAAGGATAGATAAAACTGAAACAAAGTAATGTTATAATGTTTTAAAGAGATGAAGAAGAAGGAATAATAAAAGAAGAGTAAATAGATTTAGAATCACAATTTACCTATCAAGGGGGGAAATTAATTAGGTGGAAGGGAGAATGAAATAAAAACCAAGGTATAGGAACTCTTTATCAAAGTCAAGACACTCAAATTAGGTTTATCAAAACAAGAGGACTTTTGACCTTAAGGACTCTGAAGAACTTCTCTTATCCACACAAGTCTTAGTTCAATAAATGTAGTATATAGATCATCCCATGAAGGCTATTTTCATGAAAATTAAAATGGACCTACATTCTTATAATGTGTTACCCATTCTTCAGGACCCTTTATAGAGTCATCGATCTATTGTAAAGATTAGGTACTTGCATGAGAAAGTAGGTATTACCATATAGTTTTTTGCAATCCCCTATTCCAATCTACTAGCCTACCATACCCCAAAGGACCTTGGCTCTATGTGAAGCTAATATTGGATTTTGAGTTTCAATTGTAGATAGGATATGTGCTTGTAATCACATATTTTGGTGTGAGTTTCACTTTTGAGATTTGTATGTTGACTTTTATATATCATTGCCATTTGTTTTAAATGATTTGGCTTTTAAAATTATTGATGTATTTTTCTAGATTCCTCCTCTATATGTATTTGGAAAACTAAACATATGTGATAAATATGAATTTCATTTTAATACTTTGGAAAAGGTTGATAAGAGAGATAACTTCAAATAACATGAGGTATAAGAGTCTCATAAATCTAGGTGAAATAAAAGTGATATCTTGACTTCAACCTTATTTTATCCAATGTGGAGATGAAAGGAAGGGGAAATCAAGAGGAGTGACACATGGAATAGTTTAAATTACCTCAAATTTTAAAAAAAAATGTGACAAAGGGGGAAAAGGGATACAATGGAAGTAAAAGTGTGATTCCTTATCATAAAAATGAAAGAAATGGAGGAAAACATGATAACATAGATTATTGTGTAGATACCATATAGAAAAAGAAGAAAAATTTAAAGTTTAGAATAAAGATTAAGAGCATGAAAATATGGTGATTTTATGAGGTGAGTCAAGTCCTATCCATGGTCTTACACTGCAACTTCATAAAAGAGAAACCTAAGGGGTGAAAAAAAGGGAAATGTAAAAAGATAAAGAAGACTATGGTATATCAAGAGGTAAATGATAAAGAAAGAGGGGAAATGATCATAAAGATACTAGGTAAATAATGACATAAAAAGACAAATGAAAGAGGTATATAAAGATAAAATTGAAAACAAATGCCAAATGTAATGTGGAATAAAACCAAATAATGTAAAGGAAAATATGATGATAGTAAAATGAAAGTAAAGGAAGGAAAAAAATGCACAAAAATGAAGAAACATGAGACAAGAGAATAATTAAGACCTATGATATTATATATATTAAATATGAGCATGTGAAATACAAGTCTATAAGTCTTGGAAGGTTTCTTGAAGTTGAATGTGTTTGTTATTATGCATTGTAGAATAAGAGTGGGCACTGAAAGATGCCCCAATGGGTAAGTAGATGTAGAGATGGGCATCGTAATATGCACCAATTTTTGAAGGGAAATTTGGATGTGAATCACAAGATGCCCTAGAATGTGAGTTGGAGTGAGGTAACATTGAACTATTAAAATGGTTTGTATTAGGTTGCTAGGTGTATTCAGAGATAGGAAAATGTGTTAGTTTGTTAGATTTTAGGGAGGTTGAATGTGACATAGGATCTGTAGGAGAGGTATGAAGATATAAAAGAGGTAAATTAGGACCATTTATGATATTTTTTGGAGTAGGCATTTGAACTAAGTACTCCTTTGGTTCATGTGACCTAAGAGGTTGAGGTTTAATGGATGTAATGATAAGTTTAAATTTGTTCATGTTATTTATCCTTTCCTTATTAGTATAGGAAGAAGGATAAATTATGGTTTGAACAAAATTAGTGGACAAGGTATATGTATGGGATAATTTTTGTTTATAATTAGGTAGTTTATGTTGATGTGATTGTGGTTCTTGAGATTGAAGTTGAGAAGCTTGAAGATAATCTTGATAACATTATTTTGTGAGAGTTTTAAGATTGAAATGTGGACCAAGCAAGGAAGAAACAAGAAAATGGTGAAGATCATGACAAGACTAATGATAATTACCTATAGTAGTATGCCACCAATAAAACTTATCTAAATTATACCATTTTGGAGGAGGTTTGGAAGGATCCAAAATCATGGGTTTAGAGGGTGGAAATTTCTTATTATGTTTTTATAGACTCAAAGGACAGTGGTTTGGGTTAAAATTGGTTGGATTAGATGCTTCACTTATAGGTTTTTGAGGCTTGGATGAATCAATATTATTGGAAAATTATTGACAAGGATCTTTAGGAGTTGTTTTAGGTGTTTCAAATTGAGTCATAAGAGAGTTTTGCCTTTTTTCTTAGTCTAAGGCTTCTTCTAAAGTTTTAGGTGAAAAGATTCAAACTTTGTATTGAAAGGGAAGTTTAATATCAGTGAAAAATATTTTTAAAATACTATCATCATTCATGTTATGGTCCAATTTATGAGCAAGAGACTTTCATAATTTAAAGAAAGTATGAGTAGATTCATTAGGAAATTACATGGCATTGATGAAATGATTAAGGTAATTTTTAGGAAGGCCATCATGTTAGAATTACTTCACTAGAGCATTGAATAAATCTTATAGTTATGAGATGTAATTTATAGGAATTTGTTTGTACCATTAAACTGAATTACCAACAAAGGTTTTGAATAAGATCTTGGTGGTATAAAAGGCATTAGTTTGGACCCATTCCTTATAGAGATTACCAAAAGACTTAAGAAAGATAGTAGGGTCCTTAGTCCCATTGTATGTGATAGTTGGTGAAAATTTTAAACTATATATGGATGAAATGAATGGGGATAAAGGTTGAATTTTAATATATTGAAGCATTTTTGTATTCATTGGAGGTTGATGGATGATATTCCCATTAGCATCTCTAAGAGGAGGAGGGATAAAATTTGGATTTGGTTGAGACATGATGAATTGAGGTGGCTATCTAGTCATGTGTACTAAATGTTGTTGCATCTTCATTATTTGATATTGATTGGTTGTTTTAATGATATTAATTTTATTTATGACTTGTGCAGGAAGTTGAGTTGTATCAATAGGTGGATTAGAGTTTGTAAGAGGAATATTAGTGTTGACAAGAAGAGGATTATTAGTTCTAGTGGGAAAAGGATTATTTATACATTGATGATTCCAAAAAAAATTATTGGGAAGAGGAATAGGATGAATGACCTAAAATACAATACATTATGTAGTGAGTGGTTTTGGTTTAGGAGAAGGGGAAAGAAGAAATTGGATAGCTTCATTTGAAGTAATGAAATAAGTGAGGCTATTATCCAAATCCTTAATTATGAAATGTTTTAGACTAAGAGAAGGATAAAAATATGTCATCATGATGAAGCAAGAATATATAACCACACAAGGAGAACAAAAAGTGATATAAAATAGTATGGGGTTGACTAGGTCGATCTTGTATAGCAAACAAGGGCTAAAAATGGTCTATAAATAGTACATGGTCGATTGGGTTGATCTTGTATATAAAATAGAGACTAAAAAAGGTCTGTAAATAGTACATGGTCAATTAGGTAAATTGTGTTTATGGACATAGGTTGAAAAAGGTCTGTAGATAGTACAAGGTTGACTGGGTTGATCCTGTGTAGTGAGCAAAGGCTAAAAATAGGCAGATTCCTTATTTTTCTTATATCTTTATTTCTACTCATCTATTTTACAAGCCATAAAATGTGTTGGATTAATGATGACATAGAGAATGAAAGTATGGAAGATGATAAAGTTGATAGAAATTTTTTAATAATAAAATTTTTCAAGTAATGTAAAGAAGTGTTGAAAGGAAATTAACTATCAATTAGATCAATGTTGAGAAATCTAATTGAGGCACACAAAGAAAAACCTTGCACTAACGCTAGGTAATGAATTTTTTTCACACATAATTGATCAAAGAGAAATAAATCAACTTGGAAATTAAAGCTAACTAATTAGTCAAACTGATTGTTAA
The DNA here is from genome assembly GCA_037957365.1 of Torreya grandis. Lineage (NCBI taxonomy): Eukaryota > Viridiplantae > Streptophyta > Pinopsida > Cupressales > Taxaceae > Torreya > Torreya grandis. The sequence continues at coordinate 197,325 of JARHVA010007969.1, read as the reverse complement.
TTACATTGTTAAGAATGATTTTAAATGTGATTAGAAGTTGGTTATAAGCAAGGTACTAGATATCAATCTAAGGATGGTTTCAAGTAGTTTGGGATGAAAGTTAATATATTGGTAATGATAAAGGCTTTGTATTTGGTCCTACCCCATCACTTCACACATTTTAGTGATAAGGGTGTCATGTTTTTAGCCATAATATACCATTAACTACACTTTATACTTGACCAAAGCATCAAGTTGACTTTCCCCTTGGTGATGAAATCCAAGTATGTTGGCCTAGGGTAGATAAAATTTTAAATTTATTATTTATGTTTTTTTGATTTGGTCATGTGTGCATAAAATATAAATAGTGAAACTAAGTTAATAATTAAAAATCCCTTAATTAGACTATGTGAACTATTCTAAGCATGCAAATAATAGTAAAAATAAAGTGTGAACTAATTACTAATAGATATGAGTTTGATTCCAAATTTGAAACAACGTATAGTGTTTATTTTATATGTATAACATATAAAATAGGTTTAATAGGTTTCAACCTATACTTTGGAAGCAAATTTTGAAAATGAATTGGGTCGATAGTGTCGATTTAGTTATTTTAGATAACACACAAAACACAAAACTAGGTCAGTAGTGTCGATATAGTTGACTATGCAACGGTAGTCTTAAAGACTACAAACTATGAAAATAAAGACAAAATAAATAAATAGAGATATAGAAAGGAACCTTGGTGGATTAGAGATGTAATTAAGAAATATTGATGATGAATAACCTTGAAGTATTCTTAATAAATCTAAAAATAGTGTTGATAGTATCAATCAAGCTATACATGAACCTGTTACAAAGTGATCAAACTATAAGGGGTTGATTGGGTCAACCTAGTAGGTTAAACTAGATATCTAAAAGGCTAGGAACCTATACTAAGTAGATTGGGTTGATCCAATTGCCTGTTCTTAGAAACATGTGCATAGAGAAAAAATAGATGGATTGACAGAATCAATCTAGTATGTTAAAAATATGTGATAAAAATGATGATAAAACTTATTAATAAAAGAATGAAAAAGAGTGAAATAAATATTACAAGGGTTAGTTTCATGTTGGGTCCACCAGAAGATATGCAAATCAAAATGCATCATTTCTATAAATTAATCCTGGCTCAAAGAAGATAGAGCATACCTACACTTTCAATTGGGAATACACTTGTTAAGTAAGTTCATGACCAATATGGGGATCTACTAGACCTAATTATGGGATCACTTGTTACAACATATCATGCTAGGAAGGGTTACAAAGCTTATAGTTTAACACAATTTCACAAAAACCCTAATGGATTCCTAAGGTTTAAAATTTTCACTCTATTCTAATAATAATCAAATAAATATAATCTAGTACACACCAAAACTTGTGGCACAAAATGGGCATTAGAAAAAATAAAACAAACTAGAATAAACATGTATTAAAATAAATATACTCATGTAAATGTATACATAATCCTAATAAATGGGAGAAGAATATAAATGCATTATCTATCTAGTCTTAAAAAGGAGAAATAAAGTTAGTAACTTACCTTTGGAGATGAACCCATCAAGCCTTAATCTCTCCCTTGGCCAAGGTACTTCACAAGATATTGTTGTGGCATGTAAGGATAACCAAAATAAATTAGATCTAGGATACATAACCTATCTAAGCATCCAAAAGACTTATCCACAAGATAAGATCTATATCTCCAAAGAAAGTATGGAACCCTAAGCTTTATTCCTCAAGTAGAATGGTCAATAAGCAAATATTCATTTGCACTTATTCTCTATTAATTATTCTCTTATAAAATGGTGAGAAATGAACTCGTATATATATGTGGATCTTACCCTAAATCCTTCAAAAAATGTTGGTTATAAAGGGTTGACCCAATCAACCCAATGCATTTTCAGGGAGAATTCACTAGGTCTGAGCTAGGTTAACCAAAAGGCTAATAGGATGAGAAAGTGAAAAATACCCCTAAACTATACTAGGTCGAACTAGTCAACCTAGTACAATTGACTAACCAAAAGGGAATTAACGTAAGGAAAGGAGGGATGAAAAGTGGAAAATAATAGAACAGATAGGATTGAGAAGAATAAGCTTAGGTTTAATGGTTTTTAGGAGATAAGTGTGTATATGTAAAGTGGAAAAATGAAAAACAATCTTATGAAGCACTGATGGTCTGTCCACCCCTTTCTCAGTACACCAATTAAAGCATGCACTCAAAGATATTGAGACTTGACAAGTTCCTACAAGATATAAAGTGTTAGTAATCAATAAAAGTTTAAAAAATATTATATGTATACAATATAC